>CM033651.1:12059603-12275500 GCA_019512145.1 Engystomops pustulosus
ACTGCCCAGTGGTGATTGTTACTTACACATGACACATTGTCCCCAGCCCTGTCCCCATCAGCCCCCGCACCTGTGTTACTGGAGACATCACTGACACCATGGCCGCTGCTCCGCCTAAGGCCCCTGCAATGAAGGGGAAATGTGTTTTGGGGGAAAAAGTTCATTTTCTAGGCAAATACTGACTCTGTAATGAATTGCTGATAAGCTGATCCCTCTATAACATTCTGGAGAAGATGCAAATTACCATTATATCACCTGATGCCGGAGACTTTGTAACAATTTACATTTGTATCATTCTTATAACTTATGGCCGTGACTGTAACTTCAGAACTTGAATGACTTCTACAGGCATCGGGCAGTAGAGAGAAGTGTGGGGTTAGTGCAGAGCAGGGAGATATCACATCTGTCCATACATGGAGTCTCTACATCTCCCAGGGCTTCCCCAAACACAAGGTCTCTGATTCAATTAAATAAATGTTTGCCCAGCCCGGGATCTGAACCCAGAACCTCCACACTCAGCCTGCCATAGAGACACAGAGGCTCTGTACTCAGAGATATCACTGTGTTATCTGTGCTGTTACATAGGACTGCAGGACACATCTACTACATGATCTGTACTCAGAGATATCACTGTTATCTGTGGTGTTACATGGGACTGCAGGACACATCTACTACATGATCTGTACTCAGAGATATCACTGTGTTACCTGTGGTGTTACATAGGACTGCAGGACACATCTACTACATGATCTGTACTCAGAGATATCACTGTGTTATCTGTGGTGTTACATGGGACTGCAGGACGGGTAAAGTCTTTTCTCGATGAATCCCTTTCAATTGTTTGGAACATCTGGAAAACAGCTGTTGGAGAGACAAGGTGAGTGAACCACCAGTTGTGTCTAATGCCAACTGTAAAGCCTCCTGCAAACCATTCATGTGTGGCGGCTTCTCAGCCAAGGGAATCGGCTCTCACAGTAGTACCTAAAAACACATCCATGAATAAAGAATTGTACCAGAAATGTCCTCCAAGAGAAACTTCTCCCACTGTCCAAGAGCAGTTTGGTGATCAGCAAGCTTCTCCAGCATGAGGGCACCTTGCCATAAGCAAAGGTGATAACTAAAGGCTCAGGGAACAAAACATAGAGATTTTGGGTCCATGGCCTGGAAACTCCCCAGATCTACTCCCATTGAGAACTTGCGGTAATCATTAAGAGACGGGAGGACAAACAAAAACCAACAAAATTGTGACAAAAATGAAGCATGATTGTGCAGGAGATGGAGGCTATCAGTCAGGATTTGGTCCAGAAGGTGATTGAGAGCTGCCAGGAGATGGAGAATTCAGAGGTCTGAAGAAGAAGGGGGCAAACACTGCAATTACTGACTTGCTTATAATGTCTAATGTGTAAAAGTGTGTGTATGAGTGTTAAACTTTGTGCGTATATAAAGAGTGTACAAATATGTTGAATATATATATATATTTTTTTTCTAAGAGAAAACGGGGGCCCATGCAGAATCTGCTATTGGGGCCAAGTCTCTACTAGTTACGTCAATGCTGATGTGTAGGCTATGAGAAAAAAGAAAATTTCTCACATGCAGACTACGGTCCCCATCAGAGCTCAATTGATCCGCAAAAATAACGGACAGCACAGGATGATTCTATTTTCTCTAAAATGGGTGGGCAAAAAATACATTAGAAAATCATTCGATATTACACTCCCATTTGAATAAGGCCTACACTATAGGAAACAGACATACCATTTTTGTATATACTGATATATGAGTGTAGAGCTTTAATGTGAATATAAGTATATTACATGTGTGTGATTGTATGAAGAGTGATACAAATATGTATATAATTATCTCTCCTAATTACGTCCCTGTCGGGGGTGGTTCTAAAGTACATCTCCAGTGTCATAGTTGGTTACATTTGCGCTGTGGGTGTATCGGGGAAGGGGAGGTGATGGGGACATCCTTGCCCTGGACCTGAGCCTAGTGCACTCTGCCCTTACTTCCTATCCTTGCCCTGGACCTGAAGCCTAGTGCACTCTGCCCTTGCTTCCTATCACTCCCACTGAGCCACTTCATAGTCTGCAAACACCAAAATATATAGTGAAGTCGTCTTTGAATAAGAGATATTGGATACATGAGATAATGTACTGTGCAGAGATAGAACTTTCTGCCGACTACTTCAGTACATGTCACTCCCTGCTCTCCTGGTCGTCATCAGAGTGTAAGTCCAGTGACTTATATCTATAGGGTTATGCTTGCATAGGTCCTCGGCTGGATTATTCATATATAGTGATAAAAGCTATAAATCTGAGACTCAGCGGGCGCTGTATACTGAGGACAAGGATTACCAGGTATAATTACTGTGGATACACAGAGCGGGGTATGGGGTGACCTGACGGTTCTCTTCCCGGGTGTTCCTAATTATTTCCCTTCATATTCCTGTGACTGATTAATCTGCGCTGAGCAGCGCCGTTTCTCCCACATTAAAGGGATAGAGCAGCCGAGGAGGAGGCTTATCTGCTGCTCCGCCAAATGAAGTAATGCTGGGAAATCAGCATATATATGCATTGTGATAATTGTGATAACGTGAGAGCCGGCAGGCTGCACCTGAAGAGTGTGCTCTACCGCAATGGTGATAGTAATAGCGCCATAATAATGCTCCAGCAGCAGGGCTATATGACTGGGGGGCATCCTGCACAGTACGCGCTGAGACCTCATGTATCTTCTGCATCTTTATTATACTACAGATCACACATTGTGCAATGGCCGTCAGTTCTATGTGGTGGTAGGAACGGCCATGGACCCACCGTAGTGATGGTGGCACCAAGCTTTAATAGAAGTCAGCTGAACTCGGTGCCACCTCTTGTGCCAGGCATAGCATCCAGTCTTCTGGACATGGAAAGAGAGACAAAAGTTTTAGATTTGTTTAAAATTAAGCTCCTACCGCTTCTTAAAGGGCCAGCACTGATCCCCACCAACCTCCTGATAAGAATTCTTCACGCTCTAGCCGGGCAGCTGTTCGTACTCGCTGATCTCCTGGTCTGGCTTATTACCTGATAATGGACTCTCTGGAAATCTGCCTGCTTGACCAGCTGGGACCCTGACCTCTCCCCCCACTTCTGCCGTCACCTACACTGAGACCCCTCAAGAGTAGGCAGTAAGTCCAGATCCCTATACAGGGTTAAAAAGTAAAAAGAGAGCGGCACATTGGGCAAGACCCTTGAAGTGACCAGAGAAGAGACACATTGGGGGAAATGTATTAATGTTGTTGACATTAGACCAGCGCAGAGAAGGACTAGACCGTCTTGTGCTGCCCAGATTAATCGTGTGTCTGATGCTGAATGATTACTCTGACGTAGTCTTACTATTAGTTGGTTTAATATTCAGCGCCACAATAATTCAGTTTTCGTGAAAGCCATGACCCCTTCCTTACGCATACAGCTTGATGTTATCACCCTCAGTAGGTCCACAACGTTCCCAACACAACACCTCATCCCTTTCCATACCAGCCATCACACAGTTAATATGAATTGAAACTAACACCTCCAAAATGCCCACAGAGTAAGGGGCAATAATGGTCGACTAGGAGGTAAGTGGCTGGATGTTGTCCCAAACAACTCTCTCTGGTTATAGGACCATCTTCGCATCCATCAGGGCTGCCAGAACATGGCAGATAGGGGAGGCTGCAGGGTGTAAGGATCCCCTTTGGCTTATGTAAAGTGGAGGCCTGTGATGATAAGCAGGTAATGGCCAACAGTGTTTATACAAAATGATATCCATCTCTGGTGGCAGGCACAAGGGCGGTAGCAAAGCTGGAACTGGAACTCCTTCTTTAGCCCTGGCGTGATAGCCTGCAGTTTGAGTTCTACTCTGTAGCCTTCTGGCTCTGCTATGTCACAGTGCAGCAATAGTCTGCCTCCGCTACTAATCACTATACTACTCACTATCCGCCATAACCACGGATGACCACTTTTATTAACTACTAGAGTCTGTCTCTGGAGAGTTCTAGGTTGCCAGCAAAATCGGACAAGCCTGCTTACCACCAGGTGACGTTAACGGTAAAACATAGTGAATTGATATTAAAATATTTAAATTAGCATAATTGTAGAATAATACATATAGGCCATTAGATGAGACTTATGTACTCATAGGCTCAGCTCAGGCAGGGGTTTTACACGGCAAACTGGGTTAGCCTGCAGGAGTAACAAAAAGAGATGGCCAGTTCCCTGAGCACCAAACAAAGACTACACTGGCATAGATTTAATGTTAGCTTCTATTTGGGTTATTACAAATTCATTATTGAGCCTTGTGACTACTCTTACGTTTGCTGTGTTTTTCCCCTCATCGTGATGCACAGAAAAAGGTGACCACAAACTGAAGCAACGCAGGAAACCTCACAATAAACGCACATAATCTGCAAAGTCTATTAAATTCCAGAGTAAAAGTACAGGTTTTGATAAAAAAGGGAGTAACCTTAACCCCCGTCCTTCTACTGACCTTCCTATACACTGCCTTCATCTAGACTGCAGTGTCTAACTCTTTCCCAATTGAGACCCCTCTTTTTGTCTTTCCTGTCCATCCCTACCCCAGAATCTTCTGTCATCTCAAACCTTCTTGGACCCTCAACAAGATACCTTTACTTCCCAGATCTTTCTACTCCTCAATGGAGACACTCGGTCTCTTATTCTTCTCTGTCCCCTCCCAGAACCCTATACCCCCCTCTATACTCCGCTGTCCTCAGACTCACAGTCCCCATCATACTTTATGCCTGACCTCCACTCTGGTCCCTCCTCCAGACTCCTCTTCTTTTGGAGGGCTCCTGTTCCCTCCCTTCAGGCTCCTCTTTATCCCCTATTCTATTATCTCTCTTTATCCTCCTCATCCAGACTCTATATTCCCCTCTTACTAACTGGACCCTTCTCCAGACTCCCAATCATACTCTTGTGCCCCACCTACTCCTCAGGCTCCTCCCTCCAGAACCTTTCTATTCTGGGGAACCCTCGTTGTCTCGTCTCTTCTCTGTCTGCCCACCATTATCCTATTCCCTTTTATACTTTTCTCTCTTCTCCAGACTTTAGCTTCTTATCTCCCAGACAAAACAAAGATTGGTCATATTAAATTTCTACATGCCTGATCGTCCTTTCAATTTTTCTGATGGGAGAGAGTCAGGGGATCCCATAAACATAAGTCACTGGCAGCTGGTTATATCTATGGACCCTATTAACCGTTTATCATTTACATCCCAGACGATCCCTTTAAGAAGTATCTGGATTTAGAATGCCGAGAGCTGAGACATGTAGCTTCGGTGAGGCTGCCCTCGCACATTCTCCTTATAACCTGTACAGGCCTTATACCCACGACGAGGGCAGCGATGTGCATAGATCCCAGTCCTGTCACCCGTCCGGAGAGTAATTAAGACTGTGAGCGACGACTGGTTCCGGGGACTAAGTGGTTAATGATTTAATGAACTGGTGGAGTAGAAATCTCATTTGTGGCGCCCTGGAATTAGGCGAACCTCAAAGAGCAGCTTTTCTGTGTATCTGGGTCCAATATTGCTACCTGCTGGGCGCCAACACGGTCTCTAAATAAATTGCAAGTGGCCTTGGGCAAACGGAACATTCCGCCTTTGATCCGGCAGAGAGAGAACATCGACAAGTGTTCAGTCAATCAATCACGCTCACATACTTCCAGGCTGGAATCTTCTGACAAGACGCTATTATTTATTTTTAAAATCATATATTTAATATTTGCAAAACACGCGGTCCCGGTGGGGTGTGCGCTAAATATTGATGTGGCTTCTGTAGGACTGGGTTTGTTATTTTTGACATGCTTGTCACTAACTATTGCCGGGAGAGTTTACTAAGGGATGGAGGGAGAAAGTTTTGAACGTCGGGCTGTGGAGCCTCGATTTGCGCCGTGCTCCAGACACAAACGTTCCTCGCTTCTCACTGATCTCCTAACTGGTGCTGACAATGAGATCCAGGGGCCGCTCGCTTTTTTTAGCGTCTTCTGCGCGGTTCCAAGGCAATGTTTTAATAGCTGGAGACGCGGCCTAGGAGCCTGAAGGCGCGAGGGGGGTGGGGTGGGTGGTAATGGGGGTGGGGGCGCAGAGTGACTGCCATTTTCTGCTGAATACTGGGTTAGTTTAGTGTTAGGTGGAAGCGGACAAGTCTGAACTACTACCATCACAGTGACAAACTGCCTAGCGACGGGTAGATAATCACATAAATAATACCGCCACCTGTACAGAGAACCGCCATCAGACGTAAATGGAGGTAGCAATTCTGAGTGAAATGCATCAACACATTTGTTAGATAGGAGATGGAACATGGATATTTACATAATGGGGAATGTATAATCAGGAATCTGCAGATGTCACATAAATAATACCGCCATCAGTCTGCAGAGAATGATGGGACAGGAGTGGGCTAGATACATGGATTAAACATAATGAGGATTGTACAATCTGGAATCTGCTAATATCCATAAATAATACGCTAGCAGGGTGCAGAGAATGACAGGACATAAGTGGGAGACAACAGATCTTCTGAATGTGCAATTTAGAGTAAAATGTATCAGATAAACAGACAGTATGAGATGGATACATAGATAGAGGATGAAGAGCTACGACGTGTAAGTTAGGGTCCCGACAGGGCCGGTGCCAGCTGCTGGGGGGGTCCACATAAGGCTGTACATAAGGAATCCATGGGAGTGAGGGTGGCTGTATCTAATGAATCCATTGGGTTGTAAGTGGGGCTTTATATAAATGAGGGGGATGTTTGGGATGATAAACTAGGGAATATTTTTAGGGAACAGGAATCTGTTTTAGTTTCTGAATTGTAATGCCGCCGCGTGAGTTCACTAGAAAAGGGGCCACTGAGGCTCTGTCGCCCACGGGGCCTAGACCTGGAGCCACCCTGTGACCGTTGTCACAGATGTCTCTGGGCCCAGTTCTGTCCAGTCCTGAGCTTCTACTGTAGACATTGGGGCACATTACATTTACTCTTGCCGCGATTCACTAAGATCGTGTGCTGATATCCTGCTTGTGTCGCTTCCCCTGCTCAGGTCCGCCGGAGTTCACCTTCTCTGTGGCATGTCGACATAATTTGAAAGTTAAATTCCGCGCTCAGTCCAAATCAGTCGGATCATCCGACAGCAAGCCCCATATTTCTGTCAAATGGAAGCCAGTCAGCTGCGCCAAAATCCGATCATGTGCGAAACAATACCTGTCACATTGACGGAAAATCCCAAAAATGACGGAAAATTGATGATGAAAATCTGTGGACCCTTAGTGAATAAGCCCCATTGACTTCAGAAGTGAAACAAATTAAAACTGCTGTGTGAAAAGATCACAAATTTGTACAAAACCTTTTCATTGAGAGGACCTATGTCCACAGACTTAACTGCAGCGACCTATTATTGTAGAAGGATTGTGGTCATGTGACCGTAACAAAACAGTCCTGCGGCCAGTCAAACAGAGAAGGAAAGTGCAAACTGCTGCATAAGCATCTGACCAGGAGATTATTAACTGTACTCTCATCGAGGTAAGGCCTGGTGCCTGTATTCTGAGGATATTCTGTCATTCAAATATTCACTGATCATTGTCACTGTTGTGCTTTATCCTTGTACTGTGACATTGCTGTAAGCCTATACCTACAAGTGACATCTACTACATGATCTGTACTCAGAGAGATATCACTGTATTATCTGTGGTGTTACATAGGACTGCAGGACAACATCTAATACATGATCTGTACTCAGAGATATCACTGTGTATATGTGGTGTTACATAGGACTGCAGGGACAATCCACTACATGATCTGTATCGAGAGATATCATGTGTTATCTGTGGTGTTACATAGGACTGCAGGACACATCTACTACATGATCTGTACTCAGGGATATCACTGTGTTATCTGTGGTGTTACATAGGACTGCAGGTCACATCCACTACATGATCTGTACTCCGAGAGATATCACTGTGTTACCTGTGGTGTTACATAGGACTGCAGGACACATCTACTACATGATCTGTACTCAGAGAGATATCACTGTGTTATCTGTTACGTAGGACTGCATGAAATGGCACACCCCTCCTCTCTACAGATTTTTGGGTGTCACAGGTTTCCATTACTTCATAATCAGATATCTTCCTATACTGGTCATGTGACTCTTCCTGGCGAGGGTCCGCGCTCCTGTCACTATGCGGCTGTGATGTCAGTGTCGGAGCGGCACACCTGTCACCGGGCCTCGCAGGGAACAGTGTGCGGGGCTCTGTGACTCTGTGTGAGTGGGGTAAAGTCTTTCTCGATGAATCCCTTTCAATGTTTGGAACATCTGGAAAACAGCTGTTGGAGAGACAAGGTGAGTGACACCACCAGTCTGGTCTAATGCCAACTGTAAAGCCTCTGCAACCATTCATGTGTGGGGCGGCTTCTCAGCCAAGGGAATCGGCTCTCACAGTAGTACCTAAAAACACATCCATGAATAAAGAATTGTACCAGAATGTCCTCCAAGAGAAACTTCTCCACTGTCCAAGAGCAGTTTGGTGATCAGCAAGCTTCTCCAGCATGAGGAGCACCTTGCCATAAGAAAGGTGATAACTAAAGGTCAGGGGAACAAACATAGAGATTTTGGGTCCATGGCCTGGAAACTCCCCGATCTACTCCCATTGAGAACTTGCGGTCAATCATTAAGAGACGGGAGGACAAACAAAAACCAACAAATTGTGACAAAAATGCAAGCATTGATTGTGCAGGAGATGGAGGCTATCAGTCAGGATTTGGTCCAGAAGGTGATTGAGAGCTGCCAGAGATGGAGAATTGCAGAGGTCCTGAAGAAGAAGGGGGACAAACACTGCAAATTACTGACTTGCTTATAATGTCTAATGTGTAAAAGTGTTGTGTATGAGTGTTAAACTTTGTGCTGTATATAAATGAGTGTACAAATATGTTGAATATATTATATATTTTTTTTCTAAGAGAAAACGGGGGCCCATGCAGAATCTGCTATTGGGGCCAAGTCTCTACTAGTTACGTCAATGCTGATGTGTAGGCTATGAGAAAAAAGAAAATTTCTCACATGCAGACTACGGTCCCCATCAGAGCTCAATTGATCCGCAAAAATAACGGACAGCACAGGATGATTCTATTTTCTCTAAAATGGGTGGGCAAAAAATACATTAGAAAATCATTCGATATTACACTCCCATTTGAATAAGGCCTACACTATAGGAAACAGACATACCATTTTTGTATATACTGATATATGAGTGTAGAGCTTTAATGTGAATATAAGTATATTACATGTGTGTGATTGTATGAATGAGTGATACAAATATGTATATAATTATCTCTCCTAATTACGTCCCTGTCGGGGGTGGTTCTAAAGTACATCTCCAGTGTCATAGTTGGTTACATTTGCGCTGTGGGTGTATCGGGGAAGGGGAGGTGATGGGGACATCCTTGCCCTGGACCTGAGCCTAGTGCACTCTGCCCTTACTTCCTATCCTTGCCCTGGACCTGAAGCCTAGTGCACTCTGCCCTTGCTTCCTATCACTCCCACTGAGCCACTTCATAGTCTGCAAACACCAAAATATATAGTGAAGTCGTCTTTGATAAGAGATATTGGATACATGAGATAATGTACTGTGCAGAGATAGAACTTTCTGCCGACTACTTCAGTACATGTCACTCCCTGCTCTCCTGGTCGTCATCAGAGTGTAAGTCCAGTGACTTATATCTATAGGGTTATGCTTGCATAGGTCCTCGGCTGGATTATTCATATATAGTGATAAAAGCTATAAATCTGAGACTCAGCGGGCGCTGTATACTGAGGACAAGGATTACCAGGTATAATTACTGTGGATACACAGAGCGGGGTATGGGGTGACCTGACGGTTCTCTTCCCGGGTGTTCCTAATTATTTCCCTTCATATTCCTGTGACTGATTAATCTGCGCTGAGCAGCGCCGTTTCTCCCACATTAAAGGGATAGAGCAGCCGAGGAGGAGGCTTATCTGCTGCTCCGCCAAATGAAGTAATGCTGGGAAATCAGCATATATATGCATTGTGATAATTGTGATAACGTGAGAGCCGGCAGGCTGCACCTGAAGAGTGTGCTCTACCGCAATGGTGATAGTAATAGCGCCATAATAATGCTCCAGCAGCAGGGCTATATGACTGGGGGGCATCCTGCACAGTACGCGCTGAGACCTCATGTATCTTCTGCATCTTTATTATACTACAGATCACACATTGTGCAATGGCCGTCAGTTCTATGTGGTGGTAGGAACGGCCATGGACCCACCGTAGTGATGGTGGCACCAAGCTTTAATAGAAGTCAGCTGAACTCGGTGCCACCTTTGTGCCAGGCATAGCATCCAGTCTTCTGGACATGGAAAGAGAGACAAAAGTTTTAGATTTGTTTAAAATTAAGCTCCTACCGCTTCTTAAAGGGCCAGCACTGATCCCCACCAACCTCCTGATAAGAATTCTTCACGCTCTAGCCGGGCAGCTGTTCGTACTCGCTGATCTCCTGGTCTGGCTTATTACCTGATAATGGACTCTCTGGAAATCTGCCTGCTTGACCAGCTGGGACCCTGACCTCTCCCCCCACTTCTGCCGTCACCTACACTGAGACCCCTCAAGAGTAGGCAGTAAGTCCAGATCCCTATACAGGGTTAAAAAGTAAAAAGAGAGCGGCACATTGGGCAAGACCCTTGAAGTGACCAGAGAAGAGACACATTGGGGGAAATGTATTAATGTTGTTGACATTAGACCAGCGCAGAGACAGGACTAGACCGTCTTGTGCTGCCCAGATTAATCGTGTGTCTGATGCTGAATGATTACTCTGACGTAGTCTTACTATTAGTTGGTTTAATATTCAGCGCCACAATAATTCAGTTTTCGTGAAAGCCATGACCCCTTCCTTACGCATACAGCTTGATGTTATCACCCTCAGTAGGTCCACAACGTTCCCAACACAACACCTCATCCCTATTCCATACCAGCCATCACACAGTTAATATGAATTGAAACTAACACCTCCAAAATGCCCACAGAGTAAGGGGCAATAATGGTCGACTAGGAGGTAAGTGGACTGGATGTTGTCCCAACAACTCTCTCCTGGTTAGGACCATCTTCGCATCCATCAGGGCTGCCAGCAACATGGCAGATAGGGGAGGCTGCAGGGTGTAAGGATCCCCTTTGGCTTATGTAAAGTGGAGGCCTGTGATGATAAGCAGGTAATGGCCAACAGTGTTTATACAAAATGATATCCATCTCTGGTGGCAGGCAAAGGGCGGTAGCAAAGCTGGAACTGGAACTCCTTCTTTAGCCCTGGCGTGATAGCCTGCAGTTTGAGTTCTACTCTGTAGCCTTCTGGCTCTGCTATGTCACAGTGCAGCAATAGCTCTGCCTCCGCTACTAATCACTATACTACTCACTATCCGCCATAACCAGGGATGACCAACTTTTATTAACTACTAGAGTCTGTCTCTGGAGAGTTCTAGGTTGCCAGCAAATCGGACAAGCCTGCTTACCACCAGGTGACGTTAACGGTAAAACATAGTGAATTGATATTAAAATATTTAAATTAGCATAATTGTAGATAATACCATATAGGCCATTAGATGAGACTTATGGTACTCATAGGCTCAGCTCAGGCAGGGGTTTTACACGGCAAAACTGGGTTAGCCTGCAGGAGTAACAAAAAGAGATGGCCAGTTCCTGAGCACCACAAAAAGACTACACTGGCATAGATTTAATGTTAGCTTCTATTTGGGTTATTACAAATTCATTATTGAGCCTTGTGACTACTCTTACGTTTGCTGTGTTTTTCCCCTCATCGTGATGCACAGAAAAAGGTGACCACAAACTGAAGCAACGCAGGAAACCTCACAATAAACGCACATAATCTGCAAAGTCTATTAAATTCCAGAGTAAAAGTACAGGTTTTGATAAAAAAGGGAGTAACCTTAACCCCCGTCCTTCTACTGACCTTCCTATACACTGCCTTCATCTAGACTGCAGTGTCTAACTCTTTCCCAATTGAGACCCCTCTTTTTGTCTTTCCTGTCCATCCCTACCCCAGAATCTTCTGTCATCTCAAACCTTCTTGGACCCTCAACAAGATACCTTTACTTCCCAGATCTTTCTACTCCTCAATGGAGACACTCGGTCCTTATTCTTCTCTGTCCCCTCCCAGAACCCTATACCCCCCTCTATACTCCGCTGTCCTCAGACTCACAGTCCCCATCATACTTTATGCCTGACCTCCACTCTGGTCCCTCCTCCAGACTCCTCTTCTTTTGGAGGGCTCCTGTTCCTCCCTTCAGGCTCCTCTTTATCCCCTATTCTATTATCTCTCTTTATCCTCCTCATCCAGACTCTATATTCCCCTCTTACTACTGGATCCCTCTCCAGACTCCCATCATACTCTTGTGCCCCACCTACTCCTCAGGCTCCTCCCTCCAGAACTTTCTATTCTGGGGAACCCTCTGTTGTCTCGTCTCTTCTCTGTCTGGCCCACCATTATCCTATTCCCTTTTATACTTTTCTCTCTTCTCCAGACTTTTAGCTTCTTATCTCCCAGACAAAACAAAGATTGGTCATATTAAATTTCTACATGCCTGATCCGTCCTTTCATTTTTCTGATGGGAGAGAGTCAGGGGATCCCATAACATAAGTCACTGGCAGCTGGTTATATCTATGGACCCTATTAACCGTTTATCATTTTACATCCCAGACGATCCCTTTAAGAAGTATCTGGATTTAGAATGCCGAGAGCTGAGACATGTAGCTTCGGTGAGGCTGCCCTCGCACATTCTCCTTATAACCTGTACAGGCCTTATACCCACGACGAGGGCAGCGATGTGCATAGATCCCAGTCCTGTCACCCGTCCGGAGAGTAATTAAGACTGTGAGCGACGACTGGTTCCGGGGACTAAGTGGTTAATGATTTAATGAACTGGTGGAGTAGAAATCTCATTTGTGGCGCCCTGGAATTAGGCGAACCTCAAAGAGCAGCTTTTCTGTGTATCTGGGTCCATATTGCTACCTGCTGGGCGCCAACACGGTCTCTAAATAAATTGCAAGTGGCCTTGGGCAAACGGAACATTCCGCCTTTGATCCGGCAGAGAGAGAACATCGACAAGTGTTCAGTCAATCAATCACGCTCACATACTTCCAGGCTGGAATCTTCTGACAAGACGCTATTATTTATTTTTAAAATCATATATTTAATATTTGCAAAACACGCGGTCCCGGTGGGGTGTGCGCTAAATATTGATGTGGCTTCTGTAGGACTGGGTTTGTTATTTTTGACATGCTTGTCACTAACTATTGCCGGGAGAGTTTACTAAGGGATGGAGGGAGAAAGTTTTGAACGTCGGGCTGTGGAGCCTCGATTTGCCGCGTGCTCCAGACACAAACGTTCCTCGCTTCTCACTGATCTCCTAACTGGTGCTGACAATGAGATCCAGGGGCCGCTCGCTTTTTTTAGCGTCTTCTGCGCGGTTCCAAGGCAATGTTTTAATAGCTGGAGACGCGGCCTAGGAGCCTGAAGGCGCGAGGGGGGTGGGGTGGGTGGTAATGGGGGTGGGGGCGCAGAGTGACTGCCATTTTCTGCTGAATACTGGGTTAGTTTAGTGTTAGGTGGAAGCGGACAAGTCTGAACTACTACCATCACAGTGACAAACTGCCTAGCGACGGGTAATAATCACATAAATAATACCGCCACCTGTACAGAGAACCGCCATCAGACGTAAATGGAGGTAGCAATTCTGAGTGAAATGCATCAACACATTTGTTAGATAGGAGATGGAACATGGATATTTACATAATGGGGAATGTATAATCAGGAATCTGCAGATGTCACATAAATAATACCGCCATCAGTCTGCAGAGAATGATGGGACAGGAGTGGGCTAGATACATGGATTAAACATAATGAGGATTGTACAATCTGGAATCTGCTAATATCCATAAATAATACGCTAGCAGGGTGCAGAGAATGACAGGACATAAGTGGGAGACAACAGATCTTCTGAATGTGCAATTTAGAGTAAAATGTATCAGATAAACAGACAGTATGAGATGGATACATAGATAGAGGATGAAGAGCTACGACGTGTAAGTTAGGGTCCCGACAGGGCCGGTGCCAGCTGCTGGGGGGGTCCACATAAGGCTGTACATAAGGAATCCATGGGAGTGAGGGTGGCTGTATCTAATGAATCCATTGGGTTGTAAGTGGGGCTTTATATAAATGAGGGGGATGTTTGGGATGATAAACTAGGGAATATTTTTAGGGAACAGGAATCTGTTTTAGTTTCTGAATTGTAATGCCGCCGCGTGAGTTCACTAGAAAAGGGGCCACTGAGGCTCTGTCGCCCACGGGGCCTAGACCTGGAGCCACCCTGTGACCGTTGTCACAGATGTCTCTGGGCCCAGTTCTGTCCAGTCCTGAGCTTCTACTGTAGACATTGGGGCACATTACATTTACTCTTGCCGCGATTCACTAAGATCGTGTGCTGATATCCTGCTTGTGTCGCTTCCCCTGCTCAGGTCCGCCGGAGTTCACCTTCTCTGTGGCATGTCGACATAATTTGAAAGTAAATTCCCGCGCTCAGTCCAAATCAGTCGGATCATCCGACAGCAAGCCCCATATTTCTGTCAAATGGAAGCCAGTCAGCTGCGCCAAAATCCGATCATGTGCGAAACAATACCTGTCACATTGACGGAAAATCCCAAAAATGACGGAAAATTGATGATGAAAATCTGTGGACCCTTAGTGAATAAGCCCCATTGACTTCAGAAGTGAAACAAATTAAAACTGCTGTGTGAAAAGATCACAAATTTGTACAAAACCTTTTACATTGAGAGGACCTATGTCCACATGACTGTAACTGCAGCGACCTATTATTGTAGAAGGACTTGTGGTCATGTGACCGTAACAAAACAGTCCTGCGGCCAGTCAAACAGAGAAGGAAAGTGCAAACTGCTGCATAAGCATCTGACCAGGAGATTATTAACTGTACTCTCATCGAGGTAAGGCCTGGTGCCTGTATTCTGAGGATATTCTGTCATTCAAATATTCACTGATCATTGTCACTGTTGTGCTTATCCTTGTACTGTGACATTGCTGTAAGCTATACCTACAAGTGACATCTACTACATGATCTGTACTCAGAGAGATATCACTGTATTATCTGTGGTGTTACATAGGACTGCAGGACAACATCTATACATGATCTGTACTCAGAGATATCACTGTGTATCATGTGGTGTTACATAGGACTGCAGGGACACAATCACTACATGATCTGTAGTCAGAGAGATATCATGTGTTATCTGTGGTGTTACATAGGACTGCAGGACACATCTACTACAGATCTGTACTCAGGGATATCACTGTGTTATCTGTGGTGTACATAGGACTGCAGGTACATCCACTACATGATCTGTACTCCGAGAGATATCACTGTGTTACCTGTGGTGTTACATAGGACTGAGAGACACATCACTACATGATCTGTACTCAGAGAGATATCACTGTGTTATCTGTTACGTAGGGCTGCATGAAAGGCACACCCTCCTCTCACAGATTTTTGGGGTGTCACAGGTTTCCATTACTTCATAATCAGATATCTTCCTATACTGGTCATGTGACTCTTCCTGGCGAGGGTCCGCGCTCTGTCACTATGCGGCTGTGATGTCAGTGTCGGAGCGGCGCACCTGTCACCGGGCCTCGCAGGGAACAGTGTGCGGGGCTCTGTGACTCTGTGTGAGTGACATGTGTCCTTGAAGTCTCTGTGGATGGTGGGATGACAGCTCGGTGTCCCTGATGTGCCGGAGGGCGGTGGAGGCAGAACGTGTCTTGTTTTCCTATAGATGACGGGTGTTAGATGTGGCGCTTGTACCTTCGTGCTGCTGAATCGCAAAAGGTTGATTTTTTTTGTTAATATTCAATATCTGGAGAGGAGAATATTACTCCGCATCTCGTCTAAAATTCCCTTTAATGTCGTTCCCTAAACAAGGGAAAACAAATAGAAGAAATGAAATCAAAGCCCCGTCGTTCCTTATTTATGATCCTTCCATTGGAAAAGGTTTGATATAACAGATGCAAACTAATGCTGCGCCGCGCCTCCCGCCTAAATGAGGCTGCGCTGCCGGCACGACACAAGACGCCTGTCCTGACATTGCGGATCATGTTCTGCAGAGCTGCTGGTGCCATAGCTGTGCCATACAGAGCCCACACCGTGCCAAGAGATCCCCAGAGAGTTGTGCACTGTTCACACAAAGAATCACAACCAGTCCCATAAATGGCACATGTTAGCTGCAGGTCCTGGGACTAATTATAGGACCTTCTTTAATGTGAATGCACCTATCAATAATCTTTATGTAACCTCAAGCCCTGTTTGTGTACAGGAGGAGTAACACTATGGGACACATTTACCAAGGGTCTGTCGGACACATTTTCGTCGGGTTTTGCGATTATTTCCTTTTTGCGCCGAATTGCCCTGGGTTTTTGGCGCATGCGACAGAAAACAGGGGGCGTGGCCGTCAGACAACCCGACGGATTCGGACAAACCGCAGAATTTAAAAAAGGAATTGTGTCGCAAGATCAGCACTCACATGCACCGGGAAGAAGAAGGTGAACTCCGGCGGATCTCAGCGGGGAAGCAACACATGAAGGAAATTGGACGCACGGCCTTAGTAAATCTGCATCTATATCTGACTTGTAAGCTCCATTGTTTCAGAGTTTTCCCTTCTGCAGTCTCTGTTGTCTCGTAGCTGGTGGTTGGAGACCAGCTGCTATGATGTCTCCTATACACTGCAGACAGAAAGCAGAGAAGAATCTGGTTAATAACTCTCTCTCTCATTCCCAGAAAACATTGTAGAGAATTACTGATCTGAATAAAACACTTGGGGTGAGATAGAAACTTCCTGTAATCCCCTTCACCCTCTGTATGTACCTCTGTCACTCACATATATCACCAGGTTTATATAGGACATTATAGAGAAATATTGGTCTGTATTGATGAGAATAAAGCACTTGGGGTAAGATAGAAACTTTCTATTATCTGCAGCAGCCTCAATCTGTCTTTTCTCTATCACTCAAAAGAATCTGGATCATATAGATTATTATAGAGAAGTACTGATGAGGATAAAGCACTTTGGATCATATAGAAAGGCTGCATGAGAGTAAATCCAGAGGGTTTAATGCACCGTGAAAGCCACTTATAAGCCTCATGAATAAAAGGCTAAAAAAAACGCACAGTTCTGGAAGAACATTCTTTGGACAGATGAAACCAAGGTCAACATCTACCAGAATGATGGAAAGAAAAGTCTGGAGAAGGCTTTACATCCATAGCAGCACAACACGCCACTTGTCTGCATACGGCTGAGGTGGTGGGATGGCCGCCTGGGGCACTGGGTCACTACAGTGTATTGATGTGACAGAAGCAGCTGGATGGTATCCAGAGACATCCTGTGCGGTCCAAATACAAACTGATTGGACAGATGGACAGTGACCCAAAATATAAAGTCCAAGTGATCTCAACCGAATTGATCCACATTTCACTTGTCCAAAGACTAAATTTCCTACAGAAAGGCCACAAACAGCATCTAAAACCGCAGCAGTAAAGGAGGAGACGCAGCGACGTCTGGTGATGTCCATGACGTCCGGACTACAGACAGTCACTGCCCACAAAGGGTTTTCCACCAAGTATGAGAACATTTATCTACAATTCTTTCATTTGTCCAATTACTCTAGAGCCTCTGAAATGAAGGGAATGTGTATAGGAAATGCTTTACTCAACTGGATCTGAAATCATAGGTGCACATTTACTTACCCGTCCGGAGTTGTTCACCGAAAGTGCATTGTCCTTGTATAATGCACACTGCCGTGATTCACTAAGATCGTGTGCCCGATATCCTGCATGTGTCGCTCCTCACTCAGGTCTGACAGAGCTCACCTTCTTCTTCCTGGTGCATGTAAGTGCATTGGATTGCGACACAATTTGAATCTTAAATCCCGCACTCAGTCTGAATCAGACCCTGATGTATGAAAGTCGTCGCAGCTGTGCCAAAATCCGATCCAGTGCGACAGAATCCCCTGCTACATGCCTGTCAAAGCCAAGCTAAACCCGAAAATGTCAGAAAATCTGACTAAAGTGCGCCCGCAGACCCTTAGTAAATAAGCCCCATTGTGATAATAGAAAGAACCAAAATGAGAAATATGTTGTGTCTGGGGGTATGAATAATTATTTTTTCTTTGGTATATAATTGAGACTTCTGTTAGGTCTTTTTTGCTTTTTCTTATGATATTATGTTTAGTCTTTCGTTTGGTTGGTTTGGTTGCATTTCTCTTCGTCGTTGAAACTGGAAGCATTTTCCCAGCAGCTTACACTTCCAGTAATGAAGAAAAAACACTTTATCACCAGCCAAATGTATGGTAAAATGTAAAACATATGCATTTCTGTAATGCGCTTAAAAATGCAATGTAAACGCCACATGTGAATACAGGCTTAAGCATGTATCCTCTGCAAACTTCCCTGGACCAGGTGCAGATTTGCACTTAAAAAGTTGCAAAAGTAAGCAAAAAAAGTGATTCATAAGTGAAAGGTTGCACAGAACATCTGGAAAATAAAGAAACATAAGATGCAATGTACAAGGTGCAGACAAAGGGGAAATTGGGAAACAACAGCAAAGGTCGCAAAAACATAAAAAGTAGCAAAAAAGAAAAAAAAAAGCAATACATGTTTCCCTATGTCTAAGCATTTATGGACCTAAGTGTATGTAATCTTATAACTTGGTCAGCTGAAGTCTGTCTTGATGCAGCAGATGGATCGATCAGAGATTTCTGAGTGGTTGCAGAGTAGAAGGTGGAGAGGACGTGTTTATGGTCTATTCCTAGATACTTATTATCATTTGTGTTTGATTTAAACAAAAGGAGCACATTTACTTACCCGTCTCGTTGACTACACCAATCCGGAATGTCCAACGAGGATTCGGAGCTGCCACGATCGTCGCAGAGGTCCGCCGGAGTTCACCATCTTCTTCCCGGTGCATGTGAGTGCTGATCTTGCGACGCAATTTGTTTTTTAAATTCCGCGGTTTGTCTGAATCAGTCGGGTTGTCCAACGTCCATTCCCCCCCAATTTGTGTCGCATGCAAGCCCTCGCCTATGCGCCACAATCCGATCCCGTGTGCCAAAAAAAACGGGGCAATTCAAGGCAAACTGGAAAAAATCGGGGAAACCCGACGAAAAATGCGTTGATTGGACCCTTAGTAAATGTGCCTCAATATGATAAATAATTATTGAACTTTGTCCTAGGAAATATTTCCCTGATATCCACAGAATAGGCAATAATCCCGTCTGGGTGACTGATGGGACCCCCGGTGACCGCTTCTAGGATCGCCTCATCCTGTGAGCTGTTTAGGAGGTCCCATAGAAGTCAGTGATGTGTCACACTTGTGCTTCCCCAATCTCTCCAACCCCAGGGGTCCCGGCAATGAGACCTCCAGCGATCAGACCCCTGTCCCCTATACTGTGGGCAGGAGGATATAAACCTTAAATGACAACCTAAAGGGAAGATTTCTTTACATTCAGAGCAGTGCAGTTTACACATCACTTGTCTTAGGGTTACAGGAGTTTATAATGATATTATCTAGGGGGGCGTCAGCCCTGCTGCTCAGGATATAATGACACCCCATGTTGGTTACCACTCAGCTTTCCTAGAAGTAATTATAATGTGTGCCCCAAGTCTGTGAGATCCGGCTCCTACACCATTCATTAAGAGGTTGTAGAGTCTTGTGTCCTAATGAACAGATGTTAGAGCCCCCCTCTCCCCCCACACATAACGAAACTCCCAGAGACGAAGCCACAACCGCATCTCGCAGCAGAAATAATAATTCCTCTCTCCGTCTTTCATCTGTGAATGCAAAACCTTATCACCATCGCCCAGCATCTCCCAAACAAGCGAATACATAGACATTAGTGGCGGCCGCGCTCGCGCCCAGAAGAAACGTGAATCTCCGGAGATGGAACTTACATGGAAAGTAAATATAAATAATGGATCCTCTCTTCTCCGGATTATTTTTATCCATCTCCTTAGTAATATCCCCCCCCCACACATATAAAAAAATCCTGCATCTTTATTAAATGACAATAGGTCCCCCACGGAGAGCGGGGCCGGTCCGAGATGAAATAATTACACGTAGCATTTACTGACTAATAATGGAGTAACTTCTGAGCCTGATAAGCCACGGATGGTAATTTCCAGCCGTATTCTAGGAGTCATGGAAGTTTCTGAATCTCGGGATTAAGGAATGCGAGAAATTTTCAGACATTGATTCTCCTGAGTGACAATTTTGACTCGCAGTTTTCAGCCATTAGCTGCGCTGACATTTCCATTCTGTAAGCGGGAAATATATTAGCGCTAAACAGATGTAGAGGAGTCATTCTTTCCTGTGCGTTGGGGACGCTTTAATCTTGCGGGATCTGACACGGTTTCATCTTGGCATACCGTCATGTCGGAATAATGACATCCTCGTTGAATGTCTTTAGCATCTATTCAAATCTTGTTAAAACACGAGTAAAATGGAGCAGAACAGAATTCACTTTATAAATTCATCATTATCCGGAATTTTTTTTTTTTCTATAATTTTTTATTATTTTTTTTTACCTTGGGGGGATAAAAAAAAAAGTCCCGGAAGCCACAGGAAGTGTCAGATGTAACGGCTGATGGATCCCTGCAGGTGTCATCCCCTCTGCAATTGCATTGGGGCCTCCAGACATTTTTCATAATTTATAGCGGCTTCATAGGTGACTGCGCTCTAAATATATATAGAGAGAGAAAAGGGACAGAAGCCACTCATTTAGTCCATTTTTGGATTTTTCCCGGATTTTTTAATTTTCACTTTTTGCTTTGAATGGAATCAGTCAGTTACTTTCCTCATTATAACTTTGTTTCTCTATAGAAGATTTTATTTTTATTATTGTTACATTGTTTCTTTCTGCCTTTCTTCTTATCTTCCTGCCATTATCATATGTGATAAAACTGTATCATTTGTTTTTCTAATTTCATGTATTGATGTTAATATCTTATACAAATTACCTCGTATCAGCCAAACCAGAGACCACCGATACCTCACGTATCAATATGTATCAGGCAATCAATCATCGTCTTCATCAATATGTGGACTGTCCGTAATAAAGTAGCCCCTGACTGAGCAGCTTATGGACCAGTCTGCATCAGTCCTCTCCCAATTCTACAAATGTTTCCTAGAGAGAATATCCCATGAATGTAACTCACATCTACAGTATAAGGGATGAGATTACCGGAGATCCCATCAGTAAGACCCTCAGCGGTCTGACAACACCAGGGAGATGACCACATATGAGAGTGCGGTCACACATGGCGTTTAGGATGCGTTTTCCAAAGCATCACAGAAACACATTCTTTTTAAACGTTTTATCATGCATTTGGTTGGTTAAAAAGCGTTTCTCTTCATTGTTGGAAGTGTAAGCAGCAGTGTTAACATTTGCACAGCTGCTTACACTTCCAGCAATGAATAAAAAACACTTTCTAACCTGTCAAATGCATGGTAAAACACATGCTGTGTGTTTAAACACCACATGTGAATGTAGCCTTAAAGCATGGCAACTAATTCCAATTCACATGTTCAAACAGGGTCCAAAAAAATACTTCTTCCTAAAAAAAAATCACAAAAGTGAGCAAACAATGTGATACATAAGTAAAAATTTGCACGGAACACCTGGAAAATATTATGTATATAGGACGGAGGACAGCCCCTTTAACATATTCCATACGATTCCAGCCTTACTAGGTAACCCAATACTGTGGCAGGGCTGGTGCCAGCACTGGACATATCTGGACAAGTGCCTGGGCCTAGAGCGGCTGGGGGGGGCCCACATAAGGCTGTATATAAGGAATATATGGGGATGAGGAGAGCTTTATATAAAATAACCATGAGGGGCTGTTTGGGTTGATAAACTATGGGATATTTTAGGGAACTGGAGACTGTTGTAGTTTCTAAATTTTTAATGCTGCCAAGTGAGTTCACTGCAAAGGGGCCCAATAAGGCTCTGTCGCCCAAGGGGCCTACTGAAGCCTGGAGCCAACCCTGACTGGATCTCATAAAGTGGGACCGGAGGTTACCTGCAGTGTCCCATACTCCTACAAGAACAGCATGGAATTCTGAATTGTGAACACCAAACAGTTAGATAAATGAAAATGGTATAGATACCAGACAATACAAGAATCTAAAAAACACAGACCATAAACACTTTAAACATGATGGAAGGGTTAAGCCTGTGAGACGATGTCCCCGAACCAATACAACCTCATGGGGATGATGGAGAGCAAATAAGGATTGCGAAGGAGCAAAATATGATAATCGGATTAAGGACTAAGGAGTGTTCCTCATGAAAACACAAGGAAAATAATTTTAAAAATTATCAGTAAATGATCAGTAACATCATCCTCTGCTAACAACGTTCAATATGTTCTCAATTGTGAGACGAACCTAGTAGAGAGTCGTCCTGGTAGAGAAAGTGTCCCTCGTGTATCACCATGTACTCATGGAGCGCCGTACACTTCCATGAGACTTCAAGCACAACCACATTTTTAAAAAGATTTAGTTCAGGTCCGAATCTTTTGGGTCTAAATCAATGTTCCTTAACTGGAAATTGGTGTATAACCCCATCATGTCATCTCAAATACAGATATTGCATAAAGGTTCTATCTAGTTTTGACCACTTTCTACAAATTAAATGTTAGGGTTAATGTTATTAAATTCTCCTGTTTGAGAGCAGACAAAAAATGGAAAAGGATGGATATGGACAGTGATCCCTAAAGCTAGAACCTCCCAGCTGTTCCTTACTACTTGCCGATCCTCCCTAAGACGTTAGGGGTCAACTGGGCGACATTTCCTTCCTGATCCAAAAACAAACGCAGAAGAATAGTCGTATAAATAGAGGTAAAAACCAAGAGGACAATAAAGAGAATCAGTACAAAATCCTGATGCAATGGTACCATACACCCATGCTACTCCACAGACTTAACCCGCTTATTCCTGACATATGCTGGAGGTGCGATGGACCTGGGGCATCTTTATTTCACATCTTTTGGGAGTGTCCGTTTATCCAAACTTTGTGGTCTGAGGTACACATGCTACTACAGAAAACCCTAGACACTACATTAGAAAAAGATCCGGTAGCATTTCTCTTGGGACTGCCTCCATTAGGACTAGGGAAACCCCAAACTAGGTTATTTCTACATATCTTGAGTGCAGCAAAAACTCTAGTTCCATTATTCTGGAAGAAGTCAACTCCCCCTACTTTATCAGATTTATGTACACGTGTGCGGCACATGAGAACACTGGAACACTGGAATATGACATTACTATGGAGACACATAGGAGATCCATGGGTAGTTTCTTTTCTTCCATCTCATGTATACACTGTTCTTCCTCCGGGAATGTTTATGTTTATTTTTCTTTAATTCCTAAATGCTGATATTTAGATGTGAAGGTTCAATACAGAGTAATAATATGAAAATAGAAGCTTAACAGAAAATGGACCTCTGGATGGTCCCTGTTCATTCTTATCCTTGATTTTTTTAAAAGTATTTATTTTTGCAAATTTTTTGGAAAAATTTTTTTTAACAATTGCAATAAACAAACCAAGGAACAAGATTGTCTGTTACATACTTTCTTCCCCACAATACAGAATAATTGAATAGCATCCGTGGTAATGAACAGGATCTTATTGCGTTCCAATATTAACTAAGGGATATACCGCGATAAGTGACAGCAGATATTGTAACCAGACATCTTGATATAACACAAATAACTATTGACACATAGACAATCAGTCACACACACACACACACACACACCAGCACGCTCAGTCTCCGTCATCATGGAGAGGAGTATATATCACATGTGATTATAAGGCTGTATGGGGAGTCTCGCACCATCTGGACCAGATGCGGTCAAACTTCTGGGGACACTTCCTGTTGACATACAGGGACCGGTAGTGGGGAATGACGCTGTTAATAAGTAATATCCATCTTTTTAATGGAGGGGGCTCCTGGTCCTTCCAGGTCATCACCACCACTTTTCGGGCGTAGTATAGGACAAACCTAAAGAAGATTTTGTCATAGTGGCCATTGATGACTTCATTTATGATACCGAGGAGACACACAGAGGGAGACAGTAATCGTGGGAAATCAAAGTGTACATTTAGGAACTCCAGCACTTCGGACCAGAAGACATGAACCCTAGGGCAGGACCAGACACAATGCAGGAAGGATCCGACTTCAGCCTGACAGCGAAAGCAAAGATCATTGGGCATTGCTCCCATACGGAATAGTCTAGCAGGGGTGAAGTATACTCGATGGAGGAATTTAGATTGGATCAGGAAGTCCCTCGCACTCACTACAGATGTGAAGTAGGACAGTTCGACCTCCCTCCAGTCATCATCTGACAGGTCAGGGATATCCTGTCTCCAGCGTTCACGGGCTCTATCAAACGGTCTGGACTTTTGCTCTTGTAGGAGAGCATAGCACTGAGTGAGTGGCTTAGGGAGGTCCGGGGTACTCATCAGAGTCTCTAGTTTGGAGAATTTCACTGTCAGGCCGAAGGAGCCGAATTGGGCTTTGAATGCGTGTCGCAGTTGCGTGTAATGGAAGCTGGCCGTAGTGGGTACAGTATGTCTCTCCCTTATCTCGTTAAAGCTGAGTAACTCTGCTTCCGGGGATAAGAGCTGGCCTACAAATTTCACCCCCGCCGCCCCCCACATTGTCCAGCCTGGGAGGGAGAGGAAGTGAGAAAGCCACGGATTGAGCCACAATGGAGTCCTAGGCGAGAGAGGGGGAGAGCTGCTCGGTTCTACCAGGGATTGTGCCCTACGCCAGCACACCGCTACCGTACGTAGGGGGAGTGGGGTATCAGATGGGGACTTATACCTGTACAGCAAGTTTGTAAGGGCCTCGTAGGAACCTACCAGGGCACCAGCCAGTGCAGTAGCTGCATTACCCATGTCTATATCTATCCACCACTGGGCATATACTAGCTGGGAAGCCAGGTAATAAAGATACAGATCCGGGGCAGCCAGTCCACCCCTAGACTTGGGAGCCTGAAGCAGCGCTAAACTGAATCGCGGGGCGCTACTCTGCCAGTAGAAGGACCTGAGAATGCCGTCTAAGCGTTTGAACAGACTCTTAGGAAGCAGTATAGGACAAGCATGAAAAAGGTATAGAAATTTGGGGAGGAAGATCATTTTGAATATATTAATACGCCCGTATAGGGACAAGGGGAGAGTGGACCAGGCTTTTAGGCGCGATTCCGTTGCAGCTATCAGGGGTGTGATGTTTAACTCTGTATATGCCTGAACCTTGCGTGACACCTGGACTCCCAGATATTTAAAGGTGGACACCACCTGGACTGGGACGGGAAGGGAGCGTACCCCTATATCTGATAAGGGAAAGAGGGCCGATTTGTCCCAGTTAACCCGGAGACCTGAGAACCCCCCATAGCATTCTATCAGGGACAGAAGGGATTCCAGAGAGGGGCCCACATCCCCAAGATATACAAGTGTATCATCAGCATAGAGAGATACCTTTTCAATGATAGAACCTCTAGCAATGCCCTTAATGCTATCAGAGTGACGGATCGCCACAGCAAGGGGTTCAATGGCAAGTGCGAAGAGGAGGGGAGATAGTGGGCAACCCTGTCTAGTGCCCCTGGCCATAGGGAGAGTAGGTGAGATATTAAGATTGGTCCTTACCCTAGCCCTAGGGTCATTATACAATAACCTAACCAGTGCTGTGAAGCGAGGGCCAATACCCAGCCTGGGCAGGAGGGTCCACAAATAGGGCCACTCCACAGAATCAAACGCCTTGCAATTATCTAAGGATAATATAAACCCAGGGTCTGAAGACTTCTCTGCCTCTGCTACATTCAGGTGTAGTCTTTGAATATTTATGTCAGTTCCCCTCCCTGGCATAAAGCCTGTCTGGTCTGGGTGAACCAAGGATAATATTACTTTATTAAGCCTTGTTGCCAGAATTTTTGCTAGTATTTTGACATCTGAGTTTAGGAGGGAAATTGGACGGTATGAGTCGGGATGCAGAGGGTCCTTACCAGGCTTGGGAAGAACTACAATAAGGGCCTCTCGCATAGAATCAGGGAGGGAACCGCTGTCGAGCGCATCGGAGTACAGGCTAAGGAGATGGGGGACCAGAGTCTCACAGTTATCCCTATACCACTCACCTCCCAGCCCATCAAGTCCAGGTGTCTTACCGGGGGGCAACGATTGGATGGCCAGTTCCACCTCCTCCGCCGAGAGCGGGGCATCAAGCTCCAATGACTGTGCCGGTGTGAGCCTCCAAAGTGGAAGACTGTCAAGGAATCTGGAAATCTCGACGGAAGAGGCGGACAATCTGGAGCTGTAAAGAGAAGAGTAGAATTCGTGAAAAACCATGTTTATGGCCCGGGGTTCTGTGTTCAAGGCTCCGCTACTGTCAAGGATAGATGGAACGGAAGCACACGGACGTTCAGCCCGCGAGAGATATGCAAGCAGCTTCCCATTTTTATCTCCGAATTCAAAGATGGACGCTTCCCTGGCTTGCAGGCGCTTGCTGGTGCGCTCCTTCACTACAGCTAGATGGTTCCTCTGCGCCTGAGCCCAAGTCTTTTTATTCCCCGGAGTAGGTTTCTCTAGATATTCCTTTTCTGCGGTCACCAGTGTGGCCGTCAGCCTCTCCTCCTGCGCATTTAATAACTTCCTATGGCCAGCTACACCCGACATGAATGCTCCCCGCACTGAGGACTTGTACGAGTCCCAGACTAGAAGAGGATCAGGATGGGTTGAGTGTACATCCCAGAACTCGCTGTGCGCTGCCCTAACAGTACTCTGGACCGCAGGAGACAGGAGCCAAGCCGGGTGCAGGCGCCATAAGCGGGAGTCGCTGGGGGGGCCTATAAGGAGATTGATAAGCAAGGCGGAGTGGTCAGATGCACTGCGCGGGCAATAGGATACTTGATCAACGTGCTGCATCATATCAGGGGAGACAAAGGGCAGATCAATCCGAGAGAAGCTCTTGTGCACAGAGGAATAGAATGAATATTCTCTCTCTTGAGGATGTTTACTACGCCAAACATCGGCGAGGTCTAGAGAAGTGAGCCACTCATTCAGACGGACCGAGCCTGTGTCTAGGCCGCTTGTGCGATCCAGGGAGGGATTAGGGACTGCATTGAAGTCACCAATGCAGAGGATCGGACTAGGAGGCATAGAAGCAAGTTTACTGGAGATTAGGTGCAATACAGCTGGATCAAAGGGAGGTGGGACATAGACCGACACTATAGTGAAAGTAAAGCCCCACAAGGCACAATGTATGACTACGTACCGGCCAAAGTGATCCGGTGCTACCTGTATGACCTCTATGGGAAGCGCTTTGGATATGAGTATGGATACTCCCCTGGCGTAGACAGAGTAGGAGGAATGATAACCTCTAGCCACCCAGGCCCGCTTCAGAGAGAGGACCTTCTGACCCGTAAGGTGTGTCTCTTGGATACATACAATGTGAGGGGCCTGACGCTTAATGACGTCTAACATCAGAGCCCTCTTGAATTTGGAGTTGAGTCCCCTCACGTTCCAACTCATTACCCTAAGTGAAGACATCTTAGCGGAAGGGAAAGGGGTGTGGGGAAGGAGACGTGAGCAACCAAGCATTCATCCTTTCATACCACAAAGACATAGACAGACAGACAACAGTGAGCATAACAAATATAACCAGAACTGTACTAACAATCCCAAGAATATAAACCCCCTGTCTAACACCCTAACAGCAGTAGTGCAGACCTATACCCAATAACAATCAAAGAATAGAACAGTGGTCCCTAACTCAAGACAAACTTACACCATTTGTCCCGGGACCCCTAACCCTCAGAGTATATATAAACAGGAGGTATTTAGGCAGCCATGTTTAAAGAGAGCAAAGGAGGGGATAAGGGAAGAGTAATATGTAGAGGGGAGCGGTAAGAGGATAAGGGAGGGGGGGGTGTAGGTACAAAGAAGGGGAAGGGGAGGGGAAAGAGAAATAAGTGCCATATGTGGCGCACAGGCCAAATTGACCAAAAGAGATAGCACATCAGTTATGGGGCACCATATACGAGGCGTGCGCCCCAATGTAGAGCAATATTAGAAAATTAGAGCAATGATTTAGGACCCCTAAGCATCAATACAGGACTAAGTCCAGCAATGTCATAGCTCATCAGATAAAAGGATATATGAGTCCAGTCACTCAGGAGGTGCGGGCCTTGCAGCGGGAACCCGTGGAGCTGCATCAGCCCAGTGAAGTGCTTCGGTTGGGCAGGTGAAGAATCGAGTCTTCTGTCCGTCCACTATTCGGAGCTTGGCAGGGTACATCATGGAGTATTTATACCCCTTGTCACGGAGACGGGCACGGACCTCAGTGAATTGTGCGCGTTGTTTCCTGACGGATGCAGAGAAATCAGGGTAGAAGGACACTCTGCTGTTGGCATAGAGGATTTCTCCCTTGGTACGGACAGCCCTGAGGATAGAGTCCCTGTCCCTAAAGTGCAGCAGCCGGGCCAGGAAGGGTCTTGGATTGCCCCCTGGAGGGCCAGGGCGGGATGGCACACGATGGGCCCTTTCCACTGTGAAGAACGGGGAGAAGGTATCTGCAGGAAGCAAATTTTTGAGCCAATTTTCAAAAAAGGATACAGGGTCAGACCCTTCTACTTTTTCAGGGAGGCCAACCACTCTGACGTTGTTCCGTCGCAGGCGGTTTTCAAGGTCGTCCGCTCTGTCGATGGATGCAGACATTTGGCGCTGAAGCTCTCTTATCTGTGTCGGCATAGGCCTCTGGACATCTTCCACCTCAGATATTCTGCGCTCAGTTTCGGTGATTCGCTCTTTAGCTTTATGGACATCGTGTCTTAAAAGAACAAAGTCCTGTCGCAGCTCATCCACCTTGGTGACCAGTTTGGATTGGCATCCGTTAATGGCCGCCAGCACCTCTGCAAATTTGCGGTCCAGCTCAGTGGCCACGTCAGGTGGATCAGCGCCCTCTTCATAGCTTACAAGCTGTGGCGGGCTCTGGGAGCCTTCAAAGAGGGAGGGAGAGGAGTTTGGGGACCCCTGAGGAGAGCAGGGCTGTGTGCGGGAGAATCTCCCCAACTTTTTGGCAGCGTTCGACTGAATCTGTGCTAGAACGGCTTGGGATGTTGAGCAATCCTGCGCGTCCAGGGGTTCCAGGGACTGGAATGGCGGATCTTCATGGACGGATTCATCATCCGATGGAGGCGCAGACACCCCGGACGCTGTTTTGAGCATTTTAGCCGTCCTCCTCCGGTTACCCATGGCGTCTGGGCAGAGGGGGCCAGTGATAAACAATCGAGGAGCCTAGCGTCCAGTAATTAGCAGAAATAGAATCAGGGCCCACGTGGGAAATTGCAGCGGCACTGCAAGGGTTAATATAAAACAGAACCCGGGCAGGGGGTCACTGGGAGTATGGTGGGCTGCACAGCTTGGGGTCCCCAGGTGAGAAGTGGGCAGCAGCAGGGGAATTACTTCCCTACCTTATTCCTGGCTGCAGTCCGGCAAGGGAGAGGTTAACCCTGCGCGCCTAGGCCTCAGGCAGCGCAGGGGAGTCCAGTAGAATGTCGCCTCCGGCAGGCTGCAGGGGTGACTGGAGCGCTGCCGCGATCCTACAAGTGGGTCAGCGGCTCCGTATGTCCCGAGGCGGGGGGGGGTTTCCCTCACCGCTCCGGTGTGCAGCCGCGATGTCGGGCAGCTACGGTCCCGCCGCCGCGCTGGGCACGTGGGAGCTGCAGGAGCTGGAGTGCGGGGGGGCCGCACGGAGCCGGAGACCTCCGCGATACCGGCACCGGAATGTTGAGGCAGGTACCCGCCGCACCGGGGAGCAGGCTGGAGGGGGTACAGGTGGAGGATGGCTGCCTGGGAAGGGTGATAGGGTGCCGGGTCCCGGGAGCTCCGCGGCGCACGTCCTCCTAGTTCGGCATCAGGCCACGCCCCCCATTCTTATCCTTGATAACGACAAGTTGTTTGTTAGACCAGTACATTGTCTACATGATGTATATGTTCTGCTACCTATTGTGAAGGTTCTACAAGAACCTATTGTGAATACAATGTACACTTTTCATGATTATAATGACCTTGTTGTACTATCTGTTATTTTTGTGAAACTTTAAACTATTCAATAAAATGTAAGTTGGAAAAAAAACAAAAACCAAGAGGACAATGCGATACAGAATCAAGAGACAAACAGAAGGTCAGATGACCGGCAAGTGGTCAGAAGATCAAAAATACGGAAGTCCAGAAAACCAATCCAAGCTCCATAAAAGATTTTAAGTAAGCACTGGGAATAGTCAGACAAAACACCTATGAGATATTAGAGTCTAGGTCTAGAACAGTGACGGCGAACCTTTTAGAGACCGAGTGCCCAAACCGTAACCAAAATCCACTTATTTACCGCAAAGTGCCAACATGGCATTTTAAGCAGAAACTTATTGCTACCTGCTCTTCAACATTGTCAATTGTATCAATTGTATCGGCCCCTTGAGGCCACTAATACAGTTGAAAGAGGGAGGGCACCATCAGACTATCATTGTAGCTTCTCACCAGGGTGTCTCTGTACAGTAAGAATGAAGGGTCCAGTAGGAGGACCTCCAAAGATACTGCAGTTCTATCAACACTTTCTCACTTTTCACGCAGTTCCAAACAGCCAATGAAGTGTCGCTTTAAAATAGCACTGATTGCAGCATCTCTTAAATTGCCTGGGTCTGCAGGAAGATCCGGATGATTTGGTCCTGTTTGGTGAGCTCTGTCTTGGGGTCAATGGCCTGAGTGCCCACAGAAAGGGCTCTGAGTGCCACCTCTGGCACCCGTGCCATAGGTTCGCCACCACTGGTCTAGAATGTGATTGTGCTGGTTCCCTGATATCCAGACAAACCAGAATAGCAGGGGAGGAATGAGAGTGGAGAATCCATCCGTCCATCACAGCTCAGCCATCTGCAGCCCAGAACAAGTCAACAGGACACATTAGGGCTAACGTTAAGGTTAGGGTTAGCACTAAACCTAATTCTAACTCTAATTTAACTCTAACCCTAATGGATGGAATGTTGAATGAAATGAGACAGGAACATATTCTTCTTCTGAAGCGAATCAAAATAAAACTTGGATTCAGTGTCAGAATATCTGCAGATTCATACAGAATTTAAGAATCGACTAATAGATTGACCCATCTGTATTTGTGAGCCGTCCTGGAAGTCCCATACAGATCAGAAGGTGCACAAGCCCAACCTAATATGTGTCTTATATAGAATCCCATTAAAAGTTGCATGTACTACTACTCCTATCAGACTCTGGTACCTATTGTATCAGTTATGTGTGTCTGGAGCCGTACTATACTGCACTGTTCTACTACTACGCCTATCAGACCCTGGTACTTATTGTATCAGTTATGCGTGTCTGGAGCCATACTATATTACACTGTACTGTACTACTACTCCTATCAGACTAGCCATCTCATATCTTACTGTACTACTACTCCTATTAGACCAGCCATCCTATCCTTTGCTGTACTACTACTCCTATCAGACCAGCCATCCTATCCTATGCTGTGCTACTACTCCTATCAGACTCTGGTACCTATTGTATCAGTTATGTGTGTCTGGAGCCGTACTATACTGCACTGTTCTACTACTACGCCTATCAGACCCTGGTACTTATTGTATCAGTTATGCGTGTCTGGAGTCATACTATATTACACTGTACTGTACTACTACTCCTATCAGACTAGCCAACTCATATCTTACTGTACTACTACTCCTATCAGACCAGCCATCCTATCCTATGCTGTACTACTACTCCTATCAGACCAGCCATCCTATCCTATAATGTACTACTACTCCTATCAGACCAGCCATCCTATCCTATACTGTACTACTACTCCTATCAGACCCTGGTACTTATGGTATTATATATGATGCAGCCAGCTGTGATCCAGACACATCCCCATAGGTTGTACGTGTGACAAGGCTGAGAGATTTATTACAATGTTTGTCATCTGCATCAAATTCTTGCAGATCCATAAATCCTAGATGTGTGTGTGGCGCACAACTAGAGAGGGGCAAGGGTTAACCCCTCCTGGTATTATTATCCACAGGTGCAAACCCCTAATCCGCAACACCTGGATATGGGAGCGCCCCCATCAGGGAGGTGGAAGATGCTGGATCTGCGGCTGGGTGACGACTCCCCTGTGCAAGGGCTTTTATTATTAACACTTTCTGTGCCTCACATTGAAATATATAAAGTGATGCATAACATTGTATATATACAATGCATACATATATTTATATATGTATGGACCTGCATCAGCTGCTGCAATGAATGGAAATCAACTACAGAGTGGGGCTTATTTACTAAGGGTCCCGTGGCTGCATTTTCGTCGGGTTTCCCAACTTTTCGGGGATCGCGTTGGAGATTGTGTCGCAATCGCAGCGGCTTTCACGTGACACAAATCGGGGGGCGGGCCGTTGGATTTGGACAACGCTGGGGATTTAAAATGCTCTCACATGCTCCGGCGGACCTGAGCAGGGAAGCGACACATGCAGGGTATCGGCCTCACGCTGGTAGTGAATCGCGGCAGACTTCATCCTCGTCGGACACTCCGGATCGGGGATCGCGCAAGGACCAGGTTAGTAAATGTGCCCCATTATGTCAAGTGATTCTAAATTCTAGTGAGATGACTCTGCCGACCCTTGTCTATGACGATGATATCATTACTTTTATTATCTTGGCCTCTGATGGTAATGAGATGACTCTGCAAACTCCATCTTCTAATGAAAATTATGTCAACCTGCCTTCTCCGACCTATCATGATTATGAAATAAACCCTACTGATCCCACCCACTAATAATGAGATGACTCTGATGACTCCACCCTAGGATAATGAGATGACTCTACAGACACAACCCTCCCATAATGAGATGACTCTGTTAACTCCACCCTCAGATAATGAAATGACTCTGCTGACTCCACCATTAGATAATGAGATGACTCTGCTGACTCCACCCTAGGATAATGAGATGACTCTGCTGACTCCAACATAGGATAATGAGATGACTCTGCTGACTACACCCTAGGATAATGAGATGACTCTGCTGACTCCACCATAGGATAATGAGATGACTCTGCTGACTACAACCTGGGATAATGAGATGACTCTGTTAACTCCACCCTCAGATAATGAAATGACTCTGCTGACTCCACTATTAGATAATGAGATGACTCTGCTGACTCCACCATAGGATAATGAGATGACTCTACAGGCACAACCCTCCCACAATGAGATGACGCTGCTAACTCCACCCTCAGATAATGAGCTGACTCTGATGACTTCACCATTACATAATGAGATGAGGCTGCTGGCTCCATCCTGAGATAATGAGATGACTCTCCTGACTTTACCTTCAGCTAATGAAAAGTGTTACAATTTATTTTCTGGAAAGAGCAAGAGTCTCCTATCCGCACTGCACAATACTCTTCCTCTCCATGTTACATAATACTCCTCCTCTCTATGCTGCACAGTACTCCTCCTCTCCATGCTGCACAGTACTCCTCCTCTCCATGCTGCACAGTACTCCTCCTCTCTATTCTGTAGAGTACCCCTTTTCACCTTTCTGAATAGTACTTCCCCACCCCATGCAGAACAATACACCTTCAATCCATGCTGCACAGTACTCCTCCTCTCCATGCTGCACAGTACTAATCCTCCTCTTGCTGCATAGTACACATCCTCCCCATGCTGCACAGTACTCCTCCTCCCCTTGCTGCACAGTACTCCTTCTCTCCATGCTGCACAGTACTCCTCCTCACGATGCTGCACAGTACTCCTTCTCCCTATGCTGCACAGTACTCCTTATCCCCATGCTGCACAGTAGTTCCCCTCTCCATCCTGCACAGTACACCTTCTCCCCATGCTGCACAGTACAACCTCTAGTGAAGCTCTCTGGATGCTTTAGTCCCAGGCTGCAATGATCAGCTGTAAGGACTGTAATGAAGTTTTATTAATAATCCTTGTTCCCACAATAGCACACAGTTTTAAAAATCAATTGGCATGAAAAAAGTTTTACAATCATAAAATATACCTGCTGTGATTTACATACAAATCCAACTTAAGTACAAACCTAAAGAACCTATCATGTACCTAACCTGGGGACCGCCTGTACTTCTCCTCTCCATGCTGCGCAGTACAGTCATGGCCATACATTTTGAGAATGAAAATATTATATTGTCACATGATCTGTTGCCCTCTGGTTTGTCAGATGTTTTATCACATACAGAAATACAAGTGCAATCATATTATGAGTAACAAAAGCTTTTATAGACAGTTACAATGAGTTACTGCAGCAAATCAGTATTTGCAGTGTTGCCCCTTCTTCTTCAGGACCTCTGCAATTCTCCCTGGCAGCTCTCAATCACCTTCTGGACCAAATCCTGACTGATAGCCGTCCATTCCTGCACAATCACTGCTGCATCTTGTCACAATTTGTTGGTTTTTGTTTGTCCACCCGTCTCTTGATGAGTGACCACAAGTTCTCAATGGGATTAAGATCTGGGGAGTTTCCAGGCCATGGACCCAAAATCTCCATGTTTTGTTCCCTGAGCCATTTAGTTATCACCTTTGCTTTATGGCAAGGTGCTCCATCATGCTGGAAAAGGCATTGTTATCACCAAACTGCTCCTGGACGGTTGGGAGAAGTTGCTCTTGGAGGACATTCTGGTCCCATTCTTTATTCATGGATGTGTTTTTAGGGAAGACTGTGAGAGAGCCTCACAGTGTCACAGTGCATGCAGATGCCCTCACACCTGCCTGCTGCCATTCCTGAGCAAGCTCTGCACTGCTGGTAGCCCGATCCCGAAGCTGAAAGACTTTTAAGAGACGGTCCTGGCACTTGCTGGTCCTTCTTGGGCGCCCTGGAGCCTTTTTGGCAACAATGGAACCTCTCTCCTTGAATTCCTTGGTGATGCGATAGATTGGTGACTGAGGTGCAATCTTTTTAGCTGCGATACTCTTCCCTGTTAGGCCAGTTTTGTGCAGTGCAATGATGACTGCACGTGTTTCTTTAGAGATAACCATGGGTAACAGAAGAGAAACAATGATGCCAAGCACCAGCCTCCTTTTAAAGTGTCCAGTGGTGTGATTCTTACTTAATCCTGACTGATTGATATCCAGCCCTGTCCTCATCAGCACCCGCACCTGTGTTACTGGAGCCATCACTGACACCATGTTAGCTGCTCATTTTAAGGAACCTGCAATGAAGTTGAAATGTGTTTTTGAAAAAGTTCATTTTCTAGACAAATATTGACTTTGTAATTAATTGCTGTTAAGCTGATCACTCTTTATAACATTCTGGTGTATATGCAAATTGTCATTATAAAACATGATGCAGTAGACTTTGTAAAAATTAACATTTGTATCATTCTCAAAACGTATGGCCATGACTGTACATCATCACACCTTCTCTCCATTCTGCATAGAACACCATTACACCTCCTCGCCATGCTGCACAGTACTCCATTACACCTTCTCTCCATGCTGCGCAGTACACCATTACACCTCCTCTCCATGCTGCACAGTACACCATTACACCTCCTCTCCATGCTGCACAGTACACCTTAGAACTCTCCATGCTGCACAGTACACCATTACACCTCTTCCCCTTGCTGCACAGTACACCATTACACCTCCTCTCCATGCTGCAGAGTACTCTTTACACCTCCTCTCCATGCTGCACAGTACATCATTACACCCCCTCTCCATGCTGCAGAGTACACCTTACAACCTCGTCTCCATGCTGCACAGTACACCATTACACCTCCTCTCCATGCTGTAGAGTACACTTTACACCCCCTCTCCATGCTGCACAGTACTCCATTACACCTCCTCTCCATGCTGCACAGTACTCAAGTACTCCACCTCTCCATGCTGCACAGTACTCCATTACACCTCCTCTCCATGCTGAACAGTACTCCATTACACCACCTCTCCATGCTGCACAGTACACTATTATACTTCCTCTCCATGCTGCACAGTACACCATTACACCTCCTCTCCATGCTGCACAGTACACCATTAAACCTCCCCTCTAAACTGGAATAATCCATAGAAATTTTATTGCAATACATAATATAAAACATATATCATAATAATAATAAAAACATGACAAATACATGGACACCGGACTGAATACACTGGTGACCCCTGGTATACATATTAATGCATGTGAACCCTAGGTGTAATCAGCGCCTATTGATAAACACATACACCTGAATATAAACCAGAGGGATACACCGCTCCGCAACACGCGTTTCGCTAGAGCTTCTTTCGGGGGATTTTCTATACTGATATTCCTTCTCCACGGTCTAATAAGTAACATCTGTTGAGCAATACCACCTTTCACTACAAATACTGTACTCAATGCTGGAGGAACATCACAGGGCAGACTTAAAGGTACGCCACATTTATCAAACACTTAAAAGGTCACTTTCTTCAAACAAGTGTCCAGAAAAATCACTCTTAAATAGTTGCCTATTAATAAATTCCCCCCAATGACTTCAAAAGCGACATCACAGGGAAACCGTCCGATCCTCACCCCCTGCCTGACTACAGGCGGTCCTCTACTTAAGAACACCCGACTTACAGACGACCCCTAGTTACAAACGGACCTCTGGATATTGGTAATTTACTGTACTTTAGTCCTAGGCTACAATAAACAGCTATAACAGTTATCACAGGTGTATGTAATGAAGCTTTATTGCTAATCCTGGTTCTTATGACAACCCAAAAGTTTTAAAATCCAATTGGCACAGGGACCAAAAAGTTTTGGGCTGGGATTACAATGATAAAATATACAGTTCCGACTTACATACAAATTAAACTTAAGAACAGAACCTATCCTGTATGTGACCCGGGGACTGCCTGTATTGTCTCCTCTACCTTGCCAATATTCTCCTCTTCTTCATGTAAATAATATGTTAACATATTATATTATAAAAGTATAATAGAAATAACATTTTATTACTGGACACTAGATTTAGTTTTGTGAAATCTGAAATCAATTTTCTCTTCTGTATTTTTGCTTATAGAATGCAATGTTGCTACAAGAGCGACCAACTTGTTACTGTTTCCATTGCCCACAGATTTTCTTGGTTTGGGGTGAATTTGGGGAAGGAAGAGTTTACTCGGAAGCTTAGAAATTAAAGTCAATGGTGAAAAAATAATTTAAGACACAAACATAAAGTAGATGATACATTTTATATTCAGGCCCTGACTATGTGAGAGCGATTATACGGCAGGGGCTACGATGGTGGACACAGTGATGGTCACCCAGCTTTCCCCAAATCAGACAATTAATATTAAATATTTCATCAAAACTTTGTCATTGGAATTTTTCCAATTTTCTAACTTTTCTGAAATTCTGCTTAGAGCATCAGGTCCAGGTACAAGCTCCACATCCCTGTGGCTGTTACTTATCCTGTACAATGCTGCCCCCTGGTGGACATACAGAGAATAGCCCCAGATGTGAAACCTCTGCCATATTTTGCTTCAAATGTTGCAATATTGAGCATTTTAAATGTTTTTGATGTGTGTTTTTTATTTATATTTGGACACGGTTTAGTGTGTAATGTGCAGAAATTTCTTCCTTCATCTAGAATTTTTTTGGATTTGTTTGCAACAAATTTTTCAGTCTTTCATGTAAAACCTTCACAAATGTTACACAGCGACATACGATGCAGTAGGGACGTCCTCATGGAGCTGTAATAATAACTGGGTTACTAATAATTCATTCTGAAGATTATGGATTGGAATCTGAAAAATTGAACGACAAATGAAAACATTAAATGACGCTGAAGCCTCGTTCAGGCATTCGCAATGTTTTTCCTTCACGCTATTTCTCCTCCCATTATTCATCTTTTGGTTCGGGTCTTATTGACCTAATTTCGATTATTTTGGTATTTAAAATCAGGATATTATTAAACCCCTTTTAAATTTTTAATTTCAATAATGAAATTTTCTCTGAAAAAAAATTGCTAAAAGCTGCTAAATTTCAGATTTTGTTTCGATGAGCTTTATTGAGTTTCCTAAGTATAAGAATAGAAATTCAGAGCATGAATAGCAAGGAATGGAGTATAAATAAAACATACAGCGCATTAATGTATAAGATGGGAAACATTGGTAGAAGTAGGAATTAAGAGACCAACAATAAATTATAGGATAATAATTCCTTTATTTATATAACGCACACAGATTAAGCAGCGCTGCACAGGACTTGGAAAATCAGTCCCTGTCCCCAATGGGGCTCAAAATCTAATCTACCAGTATAATTTGGAGTGTGGGAAGGAAACCGGAGGACCCGGAGGAAAACCATGCAAACATGGAAAGAACATACAAACTCTTTGCAGATGTTGACCTGGATGGGAGCTGAACCCTGGACCCCAGCGCTGCAAGGCTGTAGTGCTGACCACTGAGCCACCCTGCCCCAACATTGCACTGGGGGGGGCATTTACTATTGGCTTTCTGATGTTTTTTTGGCAGATGTATTTATTTTTTTTCTTGTTGCACATTTGGTGCCATATTTATTAACAAAACAATATTGCACTTTTTTTTTTGGTCGCTCAATTTGGTACTCTTTTCCTGCGGTTCTCAGCTTTCGACAATTTTTTTTAGCGCAAAATTAGAGCAACTAAAAGCCAATCTACCAAGTCCTGTTTCACCTTCATGAATGTGGAGTTAGTTTATACCTTGTTTTAGTTGCAATCCAATTCATTAATCCCTTGGGCCAAAATCTAACATCCCAGTCCAAATTACTGCACGATTTGTGCGCCAAGATAACGAATCCTGCTATACTATTAATGAACCCCCCTCCCCCCCCCCCCATTGTATAAATCAAATGACAGGCAAAGTTACATCTTTGTGTTTGTGTTTGAACTTCAATCTACGTGTTATTTTGAGAAAATTGGGACTTTTGGGGGGCACAGATTGATGGCGATTAGTGAATCAGACTAATGTTAAAGGAAATCTAACATTTGTTTTCATGCATTGTGAACCAAACATACCTTGAGAATGCTCTAGTGACACTGATGCAGCAATATATCTTGTTTAATCCCTAATCAGATTTTTGCTAAAAAAAAAAAAAAAGATAAAATTCAGGACTTTGGGAAAGCTGGGTTGCATGCTGGCTGCCATTCATAAACACATCACATGGAGCTTCCTGAACTGGACTAATCAACCTGAGTTGGATGACTTGTAGACAGCAGCTGCCGGCGCTGCCGACGCTCCTGCTCCTGTCCAGCCTAGGCCGCGTGTGTGTCCCTGCTCCCTGACGGCTCTCGAAGATTTAAAGGGCCAGCGCAACGCTGATTGGTGCTGGCACTTTCGGATTTTCTATTTAAACCGGCGGCTCCCATCACTCCCGGCCGGATCTTTGAGCTATACGCCATAGAGAAAGCTCCCCTGCGATATTCCTGTGTTCTTACGTTCCAGTGTTTCCCTGTTCCTGCGTCCCTTTTCCTGCGTTCCTTATCCCTCCTACGTGATCTCCTGTTGCTGACACCGGACTTAGACTCTTCATCTTTGCCGCCTGCCCTGACTACCAGCCTGCTTCTGACCTCCAGCCTGGACTACTATTCGGTACTGTATCCTTGGCTGCCACCGCGGGCTAGTCGCACCTGTGGAGCGACCTGGTGGCACCACGCCACAGCAAGACCATCCCTCTTTACGGCTGGCTCTGGTGAAGACCAGGTTCCACTTAGATTCTGGTCCCAGGTGTCGGCTAGTACCCACGGTGGTGTAGAGCGTCCACTGACCCCGAACCCTGACAGACAACATGGTGATTACAGACTTCTCTGGAGCAGTGCATAATTAGGTTGAGCAAAAGCGCCGGGGCAGCAAGAGGAGCGAAAGAGCTTCATTATAATAATTTTATAATTCGTTTTTTTAGAAAAACCACTCATTTCAGTGATTAAACAAGATATGTTTCTGCATCAGTGTAGCTTCATAATGCATAAAATCAAATGGTAGGTTTCCTTTAAGGTGGTGAAGGGTTAAGCAGGTGAGAGAATAGAGGTTATCTCATTTTATAGACAGAGATCTAGCAGTTTTCTCCAGAAGCTGAGGACGCTCGGGCAGTTCTGTAGCATTTTCTTACAAGCTTCGTTGTGTGGCCCCAATGACACCTCTACTTTATTCTTTGAATCATTACAATCATTTAGATAACATTTGATTGTTTACAATTTAAGGCTTTTAAGAAAATTAAAATCTTTGAAACTTGTGTTAGCATCGCCATATTCTGCAAAAGCGATGATTTGGACATCTTGGGGTTTGTTTTTTTAATCTTTTCATAGGTTTGGGAAAGACCTGTAGTTTTTCAAAGGGGCGGGTGTTTTCTATTATGATGGGTGTTTTTTTTTTTTTTTTTACATTTTATAAAAACCCTAATTTTTTTTTTTTAAGATTATTCAATACTTTTCTCCTGGGGCACGATGCAGGTAGGGGACACTTTGAGCTACATGTTATGCTGTTGTGCATGAAGCTGACCTCTGAATTCATTGTTTACTAATGTAAAGGTGGGAGGGGGATTTGGGGGGATGACCCTATAGAGACAACATAGACTCTGTACCATGTCACAGTTGGGGACCTGCAGTGTATGAAGCAAGATGGGCTCCGCTGCTGCTGGATTCCTCCTCACTTTCATCATCCTTCTGTCCTGTACCCCAACTTCTCAGCGGGTCAGTATTATAATTGTGGGGTGCTGGGGGCCGGATTATACTGTGGAGCTACACAGTGCATTTATACTGGCAGAGAGTGCAGGTTACAGGGGAGGATAGTAGGGCTATCTACACACATGGATTCTCCTGTAGAGAATGTCTGCAGTGTAATACAGCAGAAGGGTAGTGTATGGGACGTATCCTTATACTGCTCATCACTACTCCCATCATCCTGAGGACAGAGTAACACCCGGGACCTTGTTGTCAAGCCCCAGCAATGAATAGATCTAATGATAAATGTGGAAAATCTGAAGTTATGTAACAGCCCCACCCCCTATATACACACTCATACATACATATACATGTCATACATACAAATATACACACTCATACATACATGTCATACATTCATACACATATCATACATACAATATACACACTCATATCATACATACAAATATACACACTGATATATATATATATATATATATATATATATATACACACTCATACATACATACATACATACATACACATATCATACATACAATATACATACACATATCATACATACAAATATATATTTTTTCATACACATACATAGACACACACAGCACTGGGGCAGCAGACAGTGACATCCTCAGTAAGACACATTTATCTTCTATTCCAGATGTTCTTAATGTCGCACATGACATTTATCTTTTCAAATTGTCTCAAATTTGCAACATTTTTTTTTTTTTTTGGCGCACAAACAATACTTAAGGAAAACTTAGAAATTGGAAAGAAGTGACTTGAGACATTTATGCGACATTTTTAAGACATTTGTAACAATATCTGAAAAAAAAGACTCATCTAACATAAGAAAAAAGTGAAAAAACTTTTGTATATAATGGAGCTATAGCGGACCACCAGCTTATCATTGCTGACTACTGAATGCGCTTACACCCTGGGGGGATGTGGTGTGATATACTGCCTATTGGTTGGGCTGTGTAAACAGACAATTCCCCGCAATGTTTCTATTTCCACAAATTCTATAGGGGCTATTCATATATATACATCAAAGCTGCACAATCCCCGAAAACGTTGGAAAGTCTGATGAAAGTGCGATCCACGACCCTTAGTAAATAAGCCCCAATGTATCAGACAAGTAAAATGTAACAAACCATTAGAATAGGAAACTATAATAATATAATGATATAATGTAGACTGGATAGAAATTGTGAGATGTGTAGGGGTAGTATGGGTTTCCTGCCTCTGCTGGTAAACAAGTGTGACATCTACACATTAATCCACACCCCTTTCCGGCTAAGTCACACCCACTGGACACTTGAGCCTCGTAAAGCATCTATCATGTAAAATAAATGCAGTGGATTATGATGTTGGCCAGTTTACCATCCGCTGACTGCAAGCAGAGGTCTTGAAAATGACAAAGAATTAATACAAAGTCGATTAGAAAGATACTTCTAGTACAGAGATGAAGCAATTTTCTCAAGCAACAAAATTATTATATAATTATATTCTAGGTTATTGCTCATTGATAAGTAAGTGCCCCCTGCGGGGTCTCATTCTCAGCTTTCTCTTCACAGGTTCATCATCATCTGAATCACCACGGTAAGTAGTGATTAGATATTCACTGTATGTGGAGGGATAGACAGCCTCACCGGTAGCTCTGCTTGTTTTCAGTGAATGGCTGCACTCAACTGATGTTTCAATCCAGATTCTGTAAAACAGGCCAGTAAGGTCAGCCAGTGCTGTGACATGAAGAGAGGAAAGATAGTCAGGTCTTACAGTAAGGATTCTTTACTCCGAGAGCGGAGGCTTTGGAAGCACCTTAAAGGGAACCTGTCACCAGGGGGCTATTTTTATCAGGGGACAGGATAAAGTACTGCTTATGCCAAATATGTTTTTAAATAATGTCTGTGTTATATGGTGTTTAAAGTAGAATATCTGAGACATTACCCGGCTCCCTGCCTGTGGGTCCCGGAGAGGAAAATGCCAAAAGACAACTTCTGTCTGCTGTGTAATATATTCACTGCTCTCCTGGCTCCTACATGACCGCTCTGGAGGAGTAACACTGTGGAAGATGTTCCAAGAAAGTAAGGGTTCTTTACTGTAAGAGCAGTAAAAGGCAAATAAGAACAGATAGTTGGTCCGGTATTTCCATGCAGTCCACAGCGGGTGTCTATCATATTTCTGTTGCTGCTGCATTTATGCTTATAGAGAATTATCTGCACTGATACACTGTAACAAACTGATGATCTTTCTAAGCAAGTCAAGGTCAGGCTTCATGATGACATCTGCTGTATGTATCTGACCCACCTCTACAGATCACTTGCTGATTGATCAAGAAAGGCGACTGGTGGAAGAAGTGTATGCGATGAACCTGCATTACTACGACACCATGGAGGGTAAATCCACGCAATGCACTAATGTGGTCAATGTCATACCACAATATCCCCACTCACCCAAATATAAGATATAAGTCAGCAAAAAACATCCATAGTATAGGAGGAGGGAGTGCACCTGCAACTTCTATGTGTGTGAGACTGTAAGCTGTGAGAGGGGAGAGAGAGCAGCCAGAGAGGTAGAGTACACTGGCCAGTGCCAACCTACAAGACAACCTTAAATATACATATAGATTTATACATAAATACAGAGGGAGGGAGTGCAGCTGCAGCTTATGTGTGTGTAAGACTGTAAGCTGTGAGAGGGGAGAGAGAGCAGCCAGAGGAGAACAGCACACTGGCCAGTGCTACTGCAAAACAAGACAGACCATACAATATACATATAGAGTAATACATAAAATGCAAGAGGAGGGAGTACAGCTGCAGCTTCTGTGTGTGTGAGAGACTGTGAGAGGGGAGAGGGAGCAGTCAGAAGGGGAACAACAGACCAGTCAGTGTCACCCCACAACACATTCTCCCTATATAGAGTATAAGATAAGGTATATGTATATAAAGTATACATATAGAGTAATTAATAAAATACAAGGAGGAGGGAGTACAGCTGCAGCTTATCTATGTGTGAGACTGCAAGCTGCGAGAGGGGAGGTAGAGCAGCTAGATTGGTAGATTATATTGCTTAGTGCAGAGAGCAAATTTATGACTCCACACAAGGATGACCCGCCCATTTAGCAGACTGGGAGAGAAAGTGTGCACTTACAGAATGGGCCCCAGTCCCTCATAGAGATCGGGTCGCAGAACCCGGACCTTGTGATCATTCACTACAGAGAAGACCATGATTGGGGGCAGGATAGTGGAGAGGTGATCTGTGTGCACTGATAATGTGATCCCTCCTTTCCAGATCCCTGCAGCTCTCATCCATGCTTTAATCACGGGACATGTGTGCAAGCGGAGCAGGGATACACGTGTCGCTGCACGGAGTTCTTTTCTGGATTGAACTGTGAGAAAGGTAAGTGACTTATCTGCAGGTATAGTCCAATATGGTGGCCTGCACTAAACAAGGAGGGGGGCTCTGCGAGGCCATCAGACACCCCAGGGGTCACATAAATCAGCTGCACATACATGAAATCCACATCAGGCCTGTCCATGAACTAATGAAGACAAGGGGGAAGGAGTCTCTACTGTAAGAGCGGTCTGGTTGTGGAACGCACTTCAAAGATAACTACTGTAAGAGCTGGAAGGCTCTCAATAGGCAGCAAGGATTCCCTACTGTAACAGCAGCAGCCTGTGGAAGGGTCCCTATAGAGAGATAGGGATGTAAGGAATAGGACTGTGGAAAATTTAGAAAAGACATTAGGAATTCTCTACTGCATTGGTGGCGAACCTATGGCACGGGTGCCAAAGGTGGCACTCAAAGACCTCTCTTTGGGCATGCAAAGCACAACCTTAAAGCAGCACAACCTTGGCTAACTGGGACTACAGAAGAAGCAAGAAGGTATGGACAGGCTTGGATTATCGTTGGAGCTCCTGGAGGGAAGCTACAATAATATTGCAAATTTCTCCTCCTTCTTTCTACTGTATTCATGCCCTCAAGACGCCAATACAATTGAAAGCTGTGACAGAGCAGGGAGTATTAAATTACCGTGTTGCCACTTTGCAATACCTAAGTGAGGTTCTAAAAGGTTCGCCATCCCTGCTCTACTGTATAATTAACTACTATAACAGTAGGAATCTCTGGAAGGATTCTCTACTGTAAGAGCAGTAGGGTTACAGGATAAATAAGGATTATCTACTGTTAGAGCAGTAATGTGAAAGATAATAAGTAGTTATCTAATGAAATAACAATAACAATGTGAAAAACTATCTACAGACCACAGGCCATAAAGGTAATAGAATAATCGAATAGATGAGAAGTTGTCTTTACTGTGTGAGCGGTAAGTAATAGAATAGATGTGAAGGATTCTTAATTGTATGAGCAGTAAGATCATAGAATAGATGGAAAGGAGTCGTTCTGTTTGAGCAGTAAGGTTAAGTAAGTTTAAGGGAAGGAGTCTTTCTGTATGAACTGTGAAGTTATAAAATAGATGGGAAGGAGTCTTTACTGTGAGTGCATTCAGCACTGTTGAATATTCTTCCTAGAAGTTAAGGATGATTTACTGTAGGATCAGTAATGATGATGAACGATTCCTATAGACTGTGAGGATTCTTTACTGTATGAGCACTAATGCTGTGGGATATCCTCTCTAGAGCGGTCAGTAATGGTACAGAGACAATTGTAGGAATTCTTTCCTGTAATGTTTGCAGCAGGAGGAGACCTGCAGATGGACTCAACTGCCAATCTATGGCACGGGTGCTGGAGGTGGCACTCAGAGCCCTCTTTATGGGCACCCGCGCCATCACTCCAGAACGGAGTTCGCCAGACAGGACTCAAGGCATCTTGAAGTCCCAGGCAGCCCAGGACCCCAGAAGGAAACTACAATGATACTCTACTGTATTAGTGTCCTCAGGTGCCTATACAATTTAAACCTGTGAAAGAGTAGGGAGTAATAAGTTACTGCTTAAATTGTCGCATTGGCACTTTGTGAAAAATACATGGGTTTCGGTTGTAGTTTGGCACTTGGTGTCTAAAAGGTTCGCCATCACTGTCCTAGAGGATACAACCTCCTGCTGCAGCATGTGAAGATGAGAATTCTTTCCTGTAAAGGCAGTGAATATATAATATTGTTCGTGCACTATCCATCCCTCTAGTTTCTGAATCTCTGTATGTTTTGTGGACAGTGATCCGCCCGTGTAAGAGAGACACCTGTGGCCATGGAGATTGCGTACTGAAGAAATACGCCCCGTACTACAAGTGTCGCTGTCAATATCCCTACAATGGACTCGCCTGCACCTCAGGTAAGAGTGGGAGATTCATTGAACCATTTTTGCCAGAATTCCGGAGTGCGCCACATTCAGTTGTAGACCATTTTCGGACAATTTTCTGACTTGTCTGAAGAAGTGAAATGGCCTTGGGGAAGGGTCGAGACTTAAACTGGGTGCTGGAAAATTCAGGTGTTATCAGACCTCACACTGCTGTGTTCTGTGCTCTCTACAGCCAATGTAATGTCCCTGGAGAGATGTGTAATCAGACCTCACACTGCGGTGTTCTGTGCTCTCTACAGCCAATGTAATGTCCCTGGAGAGATGTGTAAGGCTGGGTTCATATCAGGTTATTTGCTATAAGTTGTGAGGACATGTCAGGGGTATTCCGACTTGTCCTTAAAACGCATGGCACAGCCGTATCCCACTGCAGCATGCCTATACAGTGGGATATATCACCCAGAGACCCCCTGAATACAGGGGGAGGAGTGTACATCAGCAGCAGGCAGATATTGTCCTTTTATGGATAGTGACCTAATTGCCTGCCCCCCTCCTCAAATCTGGCTGAGTAGCAATCAGCTGCCCATAGAGTCAGTGTTAAATATTGTCCCATGGAGAGATGTGTAATCAGATCTCACCCTGCTGTGCCCTGTGATATCTGCAGCCAGTGTTATGTATTCTCCCTAAAGAGATATGTCATCACACATCCGTGTATGTTGTTAGTAGCAGCTGGACTGTGAAATATGGATTAATATTACAGGATTGTATTTTTTTAGTGCACTAGGGGCGTGGACTCCCACTGCTGTGCTCTGTGCTTTCTGCAGCCAATGTTATATATTGTCCTTGCAGAGATGTGTAATCAGACCTTTGTGTATTTTGTTAGAAGCAGCAGGAATATGAAATACAGATTTGTATTCCAGGATTGTAGCTTCACACTGCTGTGCTCTTTGCTCTCTGACATGTACTGCTCCACATCCCCTCCCCCTGGTAATATACTGGGCTCCTGGTTGGATACTACAGCACAGGTGGGTCTGTAGAATAGTTCAATGGAGAGATCAAAGACCAAAGCAGTGTGAGGACACCGCACCAGGGCACATGGAGAAGTGATATCAGTGACTGCATAGTGTGCTCCCCTGGGTTGTTACTGACAATGTTCTTCTTGCAGTTGAGACTGTGTGCACCCGCAACCCCTGCAAGAACGGGGGAACCTGCCGAGAGAAACCCCTCAACAAGTTCATCTGCGTCTGTCCAAAGGACTTCAGAGGGACGTTCTGTGAGATCGGTGAGTGGCCTGTATGATCCGTGCCCAATGAGAATCGGAAGAGTCACCTGAGCGGGGCCCAGCTCACTGGTTCTGTAGCAGCCTCCGGATCATGGTGCAGTGTGTTTTTTCAGTGTTATGTATTGTCCCTCGAGAGCTGTGTAATCAAGACTCACACTGCTGTGCTCTCTGCAGACACAGTTATGTACTGTCCCTGGAGAGATGTGTAATCAGGCCTCACACTGCTGTGCTCTGTGCTCTCTACAGCTAGTGTTATGTACTGTCCCCGGATAGATGTGTAATCAGGCCTCACACTGCTGTGCTCTGTGCTCTCTGCAGCCATTGCTATGTATTGTCCATGGAGAGATATGTAATCAGACCTCAGTGTATGTTGTTAGTAGCAGCAGGACTGTGATATATGGATTTATATTCCAGGATTGCGTACTATGGCCCTGGGGAAGTTTAACCCCTTGACCCAGATTCTTTTCTATTGTTGAATTTTTTATAAGATTTTATCTTATTTTCGTGTGTTGTATACGCTATGCGGATGATACATTTCTGTACACCAAGAATCTACACCAACAATTTCCAGCTGTAGAACTATTGAACTATCCCGAACAAAATTTTAGGATATAATAAAATCTATGGAGGTCATTCATTTCTATTTTTATTCCTTTTTTTGTCTTTTTTGAGACGTTTTTTGGCGCATTGCAATTTTTGCGCCTTTTTGGGGACATTTTGAAATGTCAGTCGAATATTAGTTTATTGTCAGTAAAGCACATTTTATCTTCTATTCCAGATGAGTTGAATGTCACAAATGACACTTATCTTTCAAATTGTCTAAAATTGGAGACATTTTTTGGCACAAAAAAACCTCCAGACTAAACCAAAGTTAAAGGGGTGTTCCCGTGCACCTGTGTGACCATAGACAGATTTCTGTCCACTGGAAGAAAACAATAATGATTTCTATAGAATGACAGCAAGCAGAGATCTAGAAAACTGTAAGGAATTGATACAGAAAGTCTATTGGAAAACTGTATAACTTTTCATTATACAAACAATAACATTAACCCCTTAAGGACCAGGCCCTTTTTTGTTTTTGCGTTTTTATTTTTCACTCCCCACCTTCAAAAATCTATAACTTTTTTATTTTTCCGTGTACAGAGCTATGTGATGGCTTATTTTCTGCGTAACAAATTGCACTTCGTAGTGATGGTATTAAATATTCCATGCCGTGTACTGGGAAGCAGGAAAAAAATTCTAAATGCAGTGAAAATGATGAAAAAACACATTTGCGCCATTTCTTGTGGGCTTGGTTTTTACAGCTTACACTGTGCGCCCCAAATGACAGGTCTATTTCATTCATTGGGTCAATACGATCACAAGGATACCAAATTTGTATAGGTTTTATAATGTTTTCATACATTTACAAAAATTAAAACCTCCTGTACAGAAAGAAAATTCTTCATTTTGCTGTGTTCTTGCGCTAATAACTTTTTCATACTTTGGTGTATGGAGCTGTGGGTGGTGTCATTTTTTGCGACTTCTGATGACGCTTTTCAATGTCTTCTCCTGTTTAGGACTGTGCGACCTTTTTGATCACTTTTTATAGAATTTTTTCTATTTTTCAAAAGGCAAAAAAATGCCATTTGCGACTTTCGGGCGCTATTTTCCCGCTACGGGTTAAACGCAGTTGAAAAACGGTTATTATATTTTGATAGATCCGGCATTTTCGACGCGGCGATACCTAATGTGTTTATGTTTTTAACGGTTTATTTATATTTATTCAGTTCTAGGAAGGGGTGATTTTGAATTTTTATAGTTTTTTTTAATTAATTTTTTTTTTTACTTTTTTTTATTTATTTTTTTTACTATTTTTCAGACTCCCTAGGGTACTTAAACCCTAGGTTGTCTGATTGATCCACCATATACTGCCATACTACAGTATGGCAGTATATGGGGATTTTGCATACCATCTATTACAATGTGCAGATCGCACATTGTAATGATTGGCCTCGATCATGACAGCCTCGGATCTTTGTGTGATCCCAGGCTGTCATGGCAACGGATCGACACTCCCCGGTGACGTCACGGGGAGTGACGATCGGAGCCAAGATGGCGGCGCCCACGCGCCGCCGGCTCTTTAATGCCGCCGGCAGCTTTGCCGGCGGCGATCAAAGGGTTAACACCCGCGATCGGTGCAAGCACCGATCGCGGGTGTTAGCGACGGGCATTTGCTTCATTATGAAGCAAATGCCCGGTGAGTATGAAGAGCCCTCTTCATACTCCCCCATGCGCAGTAAGACGTAAGGGTACGTCTTATTGCGCTATGGGGTTAATTAGCCGAATTAGCCGCTTAAGGAAAGCGTAGAAAATGGAAAGAAGTGACTTGAGACATTTGTGCGACATTTTTGAGACACTTGTAACAAATGTCTCCAAAAAATCTGAAAAAACCCATTTAACACAAGAAAAAAAAGGGAGATTGATAAATTACCAAAGGAGCAGATAAGATAAATGACCCCCAATGTTTATACAAGTTACCATTGTAGTGTATGTGAGTTACAGGCGGTCCCCTACTTAAGGACACCCGACTTACAGACAACTCATAGTTACAGACAGACCCCTCTGCCCACTGTGACCTCTGGTGAAGCTCTCTGGATGCTTTAAAATAGTCCCAGATTGCAATAATCAGCTTAAAATTGTCTGCAATGAAGCTTTATTGATAATTCTTGGTCCAATTACAGCAAAAAAATTTGAAACTCCAATTGTCACTGGGGCAAAAAAAAAATTGTCGGGAACTACAATGATAAAATATACAGTTTCGACTTACATACAAATTCAACTTAAGAACAAACCTACAGTCCCTATCTTGTATGTAACCCGGGGACTGCCTGTACTCTAATGGACACCAGGACATTGGGGGTCATTTATTATTCATGTCGCAAGGTTCTTTTGTTGCCGCACTGTGTATTGTAATAGTCTGTGATTCTTTATTTATTTATGTTGCGCGGAGAAAGTGTCCGAAATGACTCCTCACCCATGAAGGCGAAGTAGGACTTGGTGGACTTTCTTTTTCTTGGTCCAAGGGTTCAACATAAATTGCGCCAAACTAGGGTCAGAGAAACGACAAGAGCAGGAATAGTGTTGGGATTCACAAGGTGCTCCTAAATTGAGCAACAACAAAAAAACAAAAGCTAATTTGTGGCGCCAACAAATAATAAAAATGTTGCGGCATCAAAAATTTTTTAAATATGGCAGCCACAAAACTGGAGTAAATCCTATAATAAGTGACCCCGATTGTCTCTAATTTCAAACCCATGTCCTCACACTGCTGTGCTCCGTGCTATCTGCGGCCCGTGTTATGTATTGTCCCTGGAGAGATATGTAATCAGACCTTTGTGTATGTTGTTAGTAGCAGCAGGACTGTGATATATGGATTTATATTCCAGGATTGTAGATTCTGCAAGTGCACAGCGGGTGTGTCCTCACACTGCTGTGCTCTTGGCATAAAACAACTCCACAGCATTTTCTCTCTGATTTGAGTAAAAAATGTACCAATCCATGGGTCAAATGCTGCAGGAAGTACAAAGAGGAGGAGCAGTGGCGTAACTACCACCGTAGCAGCCGTAGCGGTTGCTACGGGGCCCGTGAACTTAAGGGGCCCGGGGACGCACGGCCGCATGTGCTTAACTCCCTCCCAAACAGCCTCCCATACGCCGGCCGACAAAGGGGAGCGACCACCCACCCCGTGACTGACCCACCCCGAATACTGAACTTCCCTCCCAGCTGCCGGCACAAGGAACCGCCGACCACACTGCCCGCCCCCACCGCACTATCCCCGCGCGCGCGCCCCCAGCACTTGCTGCCCGCCCCCCGCACTTGCCAATCGCCCGCCCTCCCCGCCCGTGGTTCCATTCGCCCGCCACCCCCCGCACTTGCCTCATCCCACCCCCCCCCCGGAGCTTGCCATCTCCGCACGCGCCCGCACCGCATCACATCTCAAACTCGTGCCCGCCCCCCCCGCTCCGCACTCATCTTGCCGCCCCCCCCGCACTTCACATACTGCCCCCACGCCGCCAGCCCGCACTTGCCATCTCCGCACCCCCCCGCCCGCATTCATCCGCCCGCCCGCACTGCACCGCCGATTTCCCTCCCGCACTGCATCCCCGCCGCACCGCCCTCCCCCCGCACTTCACATCTGCCCGCCCGCCCCGCCTTCACATCTGTCCCTGCCCCGCCCCTCTGCCCCCCCCCCCCGCACTCACATCTGCCCGCCCCCAACTGCCGCCGCCCCCCGCACTGCCATCCGCCGGCCATCGTCATCTCCCCCCCGCACTTTCCATCCGCCCGCCCCCCGCACTTGACAAACAGTCCCGCCCCCCCGCACTTGCCATCCCGCTCGCACCCCGACTTGAAACGCCCCGCCCCCACGCACTTGCCATACTGCCCGACCCCCGCACTTGCCAACCCGCCCGCACCCCCCGCACTGCCATCGCCCGCCCCCTCGCAATTGACAACCTCCCGCCCCCCCGCAACTTGCATCTGCCCGCCCCCCGCACTTGCAACGCGCGCCCCCCCCGACTTGCCACTCTGCCTTACCGCCCCCCGCACTTGCCATCTGCCCGCCCACCCGCACTGGAATACAGCACGAAGAAATACCCACCTGCCCGCCCGAACGCCGAACCACCCAGCTGATGGCCTACACAGCCCCCACGCTGGACATCAAAAAAGTAAGTACTATTATTTACATGTGTTTGTATATATATATGCTAATGTGTGTGTTTTGTATATATATGCTAATGTGTGTGTTTTGTATATACATATATATGCTTGGGTATGTGTATGTATATATATACTTATGTTTGGGTGTGTGTGTGTATATATATATATATATATATATATATATATCTCATATTATCTACTAGTGCTTGTGTGTGTGTGTGTCTATGTGTATATATATACTAGTGCTTGTGTGTGTGTCTATGTGTATATATATACTAGTGCTTGTGTGTGTGTGTGTCTGTGTATATATATGCTAGTGCTTGTGTGTGTGTGTATATATATAATATATAAATGCTGTAATGCTGTATGTGTGTTTTTGTATATGGTGCGAATGTGAATGTATGCATGTGCTGTATGTGTGTACATGCTATACGTGTGTATATGCTATGTATACTAAATGTATGTGTGTAAATGCTGTATGTACTGTATGTAAACACTGTATGTATATGTTGTGTTTATACTGTATGTATAAGTATACATATACATACTATATGTATATAATGTGTATGTAGTATACAGTAAGTGTGCAAATTTGATGTGTATATACTGTATGAGTTTGTATATATGTGTATAAATGTATTTGTGTACATAAATGTATGCATATGAGTGCATACATGTATGTATGTGGATGCGAGTATAGGATAGTGAATGTATGAGTGTAGAACTTTATATGTGTCTATATGTCTGTATAAATTTGCATATATCTTTTAAATGGGAAGGGGGCCCCATGCAGAAATCTGCTATGGGGCCCAGCCACTACTAGTTACGCCACTGAGGAGGAGCTTTGAAGCAGCTCAATGCGAACAGCACAGAGCACAGCAGTGTCAGGACATGCCTCCAGTGCACTTGCAGAAGCTACAATCCTACTAACAACATATATAGTGGTCTGATTACACATCTCTCTGTAGACAATACACAGCACTGGCTGCAGAGAGCACAGAGCACAGCAGTGTGATCACACCAGGGACACTAGCTGCAATCTGTATGGTTACACCTGCTGACACTTCCTAGATCTTGTTCCTTTGTATCAGTTATTATCCTCATTCATCTCTTTGTGTTCTTGCCTCCTCAGCGGTCACTGACTGCTACAGGAATGATGGTCTCCGATACCGCGGTCAGGTCAGCCATACAGAGGAGGGGCAGCGCTGTCTGCCCTGGGACTCCTACCTCCTGGCACGGGAGAGTGTCAATGCCTTTATTCCGGACATTTGGCAGTTTGGGGTCGGGGAGCACAACTATTGCAGGTACTGAATTCATGGAGTGCAGAATACATTCCCATGCACAGAGCTCCCCCTAGAGGAAAGATTTCTTTGAAAATTTTCCCTTGTTTTATATTTGCAGCTCCCATGCATAGCTATCTGTCTCCAAGGTAACAGACTACAAACATTGTGAAATCTGATCCTGTAATGACACATGTTTTACCCCCAGTCGAGTTGTGTATAAATAGGTTCTGCATTATCTGAGGTGTGTATTAGGTGAGGTTCTGCAGCAGCTAAAGTGTGTATGATGATCTCCTGCAGCAGCTAAGGTGTGTACAGTGAGGATATGCAGCAACAGAGGTGTGTATTATAATGTTCTTCAGCAGCTGAAGTGTGTAATGTGAAGTTCTGCAGCAGCTGAGGTGTGTATGATGATGTTATGCAGCAACAGAGGTTTGTTTTATAAAGTGCTGCAGTAGCTGAGGAGTGTATTATGATGTTCTGCAGCAGCTGAGGTGTGTATTATGATGCTCTGCAGTAGATGAGGTGTAAATAATTAGTTTCTGCTGCAGCTGAGGTGTGTACACTGATGTTATGCAGCAGCTGAGGTGTGTAATTTGATGTTCTGCAGCAGCTGAGGTGTGAATAATTAGGTTCCGCAGAAGCTGAGTGTGTACTATGATGTTCTGCAGCAGCTGAGTGTGTACTATGATGTTCTGCACAACTTGTTAAAATAACTGGATGGGGGGGCGGTCATTGGGGCTAATTTTGGGGTTTGTTCTGTTGCCTAAATGACCTAGAGCCTGCCCTGGTCCTTCCTCCCATTACACAGGAATCCGGATGGCGCTGAGAAGCCCTGGTGCTACTTCCAGGATAAGGAGGAGAAGCTGAGATGGGGCACGTGTAATGTGTCATCCTGTCCTGCAGGTGATTAACCCTTTATGTGTGACACACTGTGCATTGTGGGAGTTTTCATCGTTTGTAATTCTTCCCATTTCTCACCATTTTACGACATTTGTAAGATCCCTTCTTGCTGTCAGTAAATGGAAACATTCTCATTCACATCCAGAGTCTAATTAAAACGTGACATATTGGGGCACATTTACTTACCCGCTCCATTCGCGTTCCAGCGGCGGCTTCTCTGACGAGCGTTCAGGTCTTCCGGCGATTCATGAAGGTCCTGCGCCCGATGTCCACCAGGTGTTGCTGCTGCGCCAAAGTCCTCCGAGGTGCCCCGGAGTTCATCGTCTTAATCGTGGTGCATGGAGTATGGCCCATGCGACCAATTTTTTTTTTAAATGCGGCGGTTTTTCCGAATCCATCGGGTTACCGTTCGGCCACGCCCCCCCATTTCCGTCGCGTGCATGCCAGCGCCGATGCGCCACAAACCGATCGGGTGCGCCAAAATCCCGGGTCAATTCAGGTAAAATCGCTGCAAATCGGAAATATTCGGGTAACACGTCGGGAAAACGCGAATCGGGCCCTTAGTAAATGACCCCAATGGGGCAGACTTCGGCGCAGCAGCGACACCTGGTGGACATCGGGCGCAGGACCTTCATGAATCGCCGGAAGACCCGAACGCTCGTCAGAGAAGCCGCCGCTGGAACGCGAATGGACCAGGTAAGTAAATGTGCCCCAATATTTCTTACAGCTGAGGATTTGTTACAATTTATTCAGTCTAATCACCCCATCACTGATGGATACATGGTATCAGGGCAGACGTGGGATTTGTCCTGGTAACAAACCCTCAGCTGTGTGAAGGTACAAGCTGTATGAGTGAACCAGAGTCAATCTAGTAAAAGGGGCGGGGCTGTGACAGTAGTCGCCCAGAACAGTGACATTACAATTGCAGGTCTTTGTAATATAATCTAATGCTCTACCTTGGCTATAAAACTACAACTCCCAGCATTCTCTGACAGCTGTACTGTTTTCCCACTGGCCTAATATGAAATGACTTCACAATGTGGTGATTCTGGGTGGAGTTCCCCTTTAATGCCTCCCTAACATTGCTGGCTGGTGCCTTATGCTTTTATCTACAAGGAATAAAGAAGTATGACTCCCACCATCCGCTCACTTATCACCTTTACTGTTTTTAGTTCCACGTCCTCGTGTGACCTCCACTCAGAGGCCAATAACTTCTACAACACGTCCCATGACCAGCGTCAACGCCAGCGCTGCGTTCCCCACCTGCGGCATCAGAGAGCTGCTCAATAACACCCGAGGACGGATCTTTGGTGGGAAAAGGACGCAGCCGGGCAAACACCCGTGGTTGGCATCACTGCAGCTGAGGAGCCCTGCGGCAACATCCAACGCTGGGCATGTCTGCGGCGGGACGTTAATTGCTGAGTGTTGGATCCTGACAGCAGCGCATTGTGTGGCACAAATGTAAGTCATACTAACACAGCCTTCGTCTGTGCCTGAGGAATAAAGCACTTGGGGTGAGATAGAAGCTTCCTATTATCTCCAGCAGCCGCTGTCTGTCCCAGTGTCTCTTTTCCATCATTTAGAGACATCAGCAGAATAATATAGGACATTATAGAGAACCGATGACCTTGTGATGGAGATAAAGCACTTGGGGTCCTATTACCTCCATCAGCCTCTGTCTGTGTCGCTTCCCTCTTCACTTCCTTCCCTTCTGCATAGACTTCTATATACACCTGATCCCTCTAGAAGCTGCAGTCTGTCACGTTCTAGCAGGACGGATTGAGCAGAACATTTCAGAATGACGATAAGTTTGAGAAAACCCTCAGCTGTGAGGAGGAATCAGGACAGGGGTAGCCTATGGATGTAAATATGAATATTCTCTTAGACAAACAGCAAGCAGAGATCTTGATGCTGAAGAACTGAGCTGTGCTCTGTGTCTCCCCCAGGTCTCAGCCCCGTCTGTGGAGGGTGGCGCTGGGAAAGGTGGAGCTCCAAAAAAACGAGACATCAGAGCAAATATTTGATGTGGAGAAAATTATTATCCATGAAAAATACCGCCAGGAGATGTCCAGTCTCCATAACGATATCGGTGAGTGACAGCTCGGGGTCCGACATCCCCCTCTACCAAATACTTCCTCAGACCTCTTCTGCCAAGTGGGGAAACATGGCTCCTACAGCAGCTGTCACCCAGCTTTCCTAACATCCTGAACGACAGAAGCTGAGGAGCTACGAGAATGGATGCAGCTGGTTACATCCAAAGTCTTAAACATATTTATGGCTCCTGGGTGACATTTCTCTGTGTTCTCTGCAGCTCTTATGAAACTGAAGAAATTTGAGGGAAAATGTGCCAGAGAGACGCGCAACGTGAAGACGGCATGCCTACCGGACCGCGAGTTCTCACCGGGGAAGATCTGTGACATTGCTGGATGGGGGATGACAGAGAGAGGTGCAGTACACAATAAGGAGTGACCACAACCAAGAAAGGAAAGTCTCAGGATTATATAGTTACCACTAGGGGGAGCTGAATACATGAGGATCTATATAGTTACCACTAGGGAGAAATGAGTACATAGGGATTTATATAGTTACCACTAGGGGGAGCTGAGTGCATGAGGATTCATATAGTTACCACTAGGGGGAGCTGAATACATGAGGATCTATATAGTTACCACTAGGGAGAAATGAGTACATAAGGATTTATATAGTTACCACCAGGGGGAGCTGAGTGCATGGGGATTTATATAGTTACCACTAGGGAAGCTGAGTGCATGAGGATTTATATAGTTACCACTAGGGGGAGCTGAGTAGTTACCACTAGGGGGAGCTGAGTACATGAGGATTTATATAGTTACCACTAGGGAAGCTGAGTGCATGGGGATTTATATAGTTACCACTAGGGGGAGCTGAGTGCATGAGGATTTATATAGTTACCACTAGGGGGAGCTGAGTGCTTCCTTTGATACTTGGCTAGAAAATAGCCATAGGAGAATACAAATAGCTTCTTGAAGCCTACAGTAGCGTTCTATATATTTGATTTCTGGTTGATCTGCTGGTGGCTTTAGTTTCTGCAGTGCATGTACTTGCCAATTCTGAGCAATTTGTAGTGAGACTTGCGACCGCTGTGTTCTGCGCTTAGTGGCGCACATATCCATAGCAAAGACCGAAGTGGGAAAATTTAGTAGGGGTTGGATTTCTATTAGGCAATAACTCAGTGTCATCTCATCTGGCATAGTAGTGTGCTTCCTTTGATACTTGGCTAGAAAATAGCCATAGCAATAGGATAGGATTGTTTGGTTCTAAAAACTCAAAAAAAAAACAAAAAACACAAAAAAAAACAAACACCACCAGTCAGTCTTCCACGCAGTCCACCCATGTCACCGAAATCCCCACTCCTCCAGCTCCTGCACCTCAGCCTCCTCCCCCCCAGTCTGCCCCCTCCCAGGAAAATTTGCCATTTGAACCGGCATACTCTGAGGAACTGTTTTCTGGACCCTTCCCACAGTCACAAACCACTTGTCCGGTTGCTGCTGAGCAATTTTCCGATGCCCAGGTTTTCCACCACGTACACGCCTGTCGACTGACAGCGCTGACAGGCTGACGCTTATTAAAATGAATAAAGGCTGGATTTCTCAGAATTTCCAATCTCCACCAGGTGAAGGAAGCTCAACCTGAATAATTGATCCACTCCTCCTCCTCCTCATTTTCCTCCTTCTCCTCCTCTTTGTACAGTAAAGCAGAGGAAAATGGCTATTTTTTGACAGGGCCCACTGGCTCTTGCTATAGTACTTCATGCATTTAATTTTTCTGGAGGGCCACCTACCCGGTCCTCTGTTTGAAACAATTTTTGTGAGTGCCACATACAGGCACTCAATCTATTCCATTTTTCTGGAGGGCCACCTACCCGGTCCTCTGTTTTAAAAAATTTTTGGGACTGCCACATACAGGCACTCAATCTATTCCATTTTACTGGAGGGCCACCTACCTGCTCCTCTGGTTTGAACAATTTTTGGGACTGCCACATACAGGCACTCAATCTATTCCATTTTACGAACCCAACAGCCCTTCTTAGGGCTACAATAACGTTCTACTTTTTTTATTTTAATTTGCATCTTTTACCATTTTGTGAGGAATTAGCAGGGGGACTTGCTACCGTTGTGTTTAGCTCTTAGTGGCACACATATCCATAGCAAAGACCGAAGTGGGAAAATTTAGTAGGGGTTGGATTTCTATTAGGCAATAACTCAGTGTCATCTCATCTGGCATAGTAGTGTGCTTCCTTTGATACTTGGCTAGAAAATAGCCATAGCAATAGGATAGCATTGTTTGGTTTTAAAAACTCAAAAAAAAACAAAAAACACAAGTGAAGGAAGCTCAACCTGAATAATTGATCCACTCCTCCTCCTCCTCCTCATTTTCCTCCTTCTCCTCCTCTTTGTACAGTAAAGCAGAGGAAAATGGCTATTTTTTGACAGGGCCCACTGGCTCTTGCTATAGTACTTCATGCATTTAATTTTTCTGGAGGGCCACCTACCCGGTCCTCTGTTTGAAACAATTTTTGTGAGTGCCACATACAGGCACTCAATCTATTCCATTTTTCTGGAGGGCCACCTACCCGGTCCTCTGTTTTAAAAAATTTTTGGGACTGCCACATACAGGCACTCAATCTATTCCATTTTACTGGAGGGCCACCTACCTGCTCCTCTGGTTTGAACAATTTTTGGGACTGCCACATACAGGCACTCAATCTATTCCATTTTACTGGAGGGCCACCTACCTGCTCCTCTGGTTTGAAAACCAGCAAGCTGGGAGCAGCGAAGCCACCGAGCTGATGAAAAGGAAATTGTTTGTAGAAAGATTCTCAAAGTATTTGGAGGCATAACAACCAAGATCAGCTGTAGGTGTAAACTTAGAAAAGTACTCGTAATGTAACCAAAATTGGGAATCCGCCACAATGATATACCTACCTAGACCTGCTATGGTTATGTTGGCAATGCTAACATACCGCGCATAGCTTTGATTATTGACCAGCTGCTCCTTCCCATGTGGAAGTCTAGGAAGATGTGAGGCAGAGCCCTGTGGCCCACCCACTCGACCTTCAGTCTAAGTTTAGTTTCCATATTCCTAAAGTGAAGTTTTGGCAAAGAACTTACAATTAGAAACTATGGCATGAGTGTGCAGGTGTGCCCTACTTAACAAATCAGTTAGTGTGGATAGTTGTGGATTGCAGTAGGGATTCCCTTAAGAGTTTAACGAGAGATGGGTCTCCCGTAAAGTACCTGCCGTTGTCCTAAAGACTGTTACACCTCATTTGTCACAGTTAGATGTAATTCTTTTAATGGCAAAATTAGTCAAGGCCCCCCAAAACATGTAAAGCAGGGGTGTCAGAACTCATTTTCGCAACAATGACGAACCACAGTGACCCACCACACAGTGGCCAAGAGGCACACTGCCCCACACCAGTAGCCCACATAGCTCCAGTCCCACTGGGACCCCACACAGTAGCAATAGTAACCAGTGCCCAGTCACAGAGCTGCCGGCCCCACACAGTAGCCAATAGTCCGTGACCCCACAACAGTAGCCAATAGTCGCACACAGTAGCAAGACAGCCACACATACAAATAGTCACAGTGACCCCACACAGTAGCCAAGGTGCACAGTGCCCCACAATTAGAGCCAGGTCACAGTGACCCCACACAGTAGCCCAGTACGTACCCCCGACACATACCAAATAGAATCAACGTGTACCCCCACACAGTAGCCAATAGTCACAGTGCACCCACATTAGCCATAGTCACAGTGACCCACACCAGTAGCCAATAGTCACGTGACCCCACACAGTCCACATAGTCAGCAGTGACCCACACATTCAAGCACAGTACCCACAATCATAGTCCAGTGACCCCACACATGTAGCCAATAGTCACGACATTACGACCTCCACAGTACATAATATTCACAGTGCCCCCACATAGCCTAATCAGCATGACCCCACACGTGCCATAGCTCACAGTGGACCGTACATATCACAGTACCCGCCATAGCCAAATCACAGCTGACCCCACACAGTAGCCACAGTCAGTCCCCACCATCAACGTGCCACCCGTCCTATCACGTACCAACTGCCAAGTCACAGTGACCCCACACAGTAGCCATAGTCAGCAGTGACCCCACACAGTTAGCCAATAGATCACAGTGACCCCCAACACAGTACCAATAGTCACAGTAAGACCACACATGCCCACAGTAGCCAATATCACATGACCCCTACACAGTAGCCAATATCACAGTGAACCCCACAACCAGTCAGTCACAATAGTCACAGTGACCCCACACAGAGCAATAGTCAAGTCACACGCCATAGTCACAGTTGACCCCACACTGTAGCAATAGTCAACAATGATCCTCACAGTACACTAGCTGACCAAATGATTCACAGTGACCCAACAGAGCCATAATCACACTGACCCCACACAGTACCAATTAGTCACAAGTGCACCCCACACAGTACCAATTAGTGCACATGCGACCCCACACAGTAGCGGCAAGAGGACACGCGACCCACACCGTTAAGTAGCCAATAGTCACAGCGACCCCCACACAGTTGAGTAGCCAATAGTTCAAGCGACCCACACCACGTAGCCAATAGTCACAGTGACCCACAAAGTAGCCAAGAAGCACAGTGACCCCACACAGTGCCAATAGTCACAGTGACCCCACACAGTAGCCAATAGTCACAGTGACCCCACACAGTAGCCAAGAAGCACAGTGACCCCATACAGTGTCCAAGAGGCACAGTGACCCCACACAGTGGCCAAGAGGCACAGTGACCTCACACAGTAGCCAATAGTCACAGTGACCCCACACAGTAGCCAAGAAGCACAGTGACCCCATACAGTGTCCAAGAAGCCAGGGACCCCACACCAGGGGCCAAGATGGCACGTGACCCCACACAGTGTGAAGAGGCACAGTGACCTCACACAGTGGGGAAGAGGAACAGTGACCTCCCCGTGTGAAGAGGCACAGTGACATCACACAGTGGCGAAGAGGCACAGCGACCCCACACGTAGCAATAGTCACAGGCGACCCCACACAGTAGCGATAGTCACATGGACCCACACATAGCCAATAGTCACAGTGACCACACAGTAGCAAATGTCACAGTGACCCCAGACAGTAGCCAATGTCACAGTGACTCACAGTAGCCAATAGTACAGTGACAGCACAGTAGCAATAATCCACTGACCCAACATCAGTCCAATAGTCACAGTGCACCCCACACAGTAGCAAATAGTCACAGCGACCCCCACACAGTAGCACAAGAGGCACAGCCCGACCCAACAGTAGACCAATGTCAACAGCGACCCCCACCATCAGTAGCAAAAGAATGACCACACAGAATAGTACACCAGTACAAGCCACCAAAGTCACAACCCACCAGTAGCAAAGTCACAGTGACCCCACACAGTAGCCAAGAAGCACAGTGACCCCATACAGTGTCCAAGAGGCACAGTTGACCCCACACAGTGGCCAAGAGCACAGTGACACTCACACAGTAGACCCAATAGTCACAGTACCCCACACGTAGCCAAGAAGCCACCAGTGACCCCATACTGTCCAAGAAAGCACAGTGACCCCACAGTGGCCCAAGAGACAGTGACCCACACAGTGGTTGAAGAGGCACGTGACCTCACACAAGTGGTGATAGAGGCACAGTGACCTCCAACAGGGTGAAGACGGCACAGGAACCTCACAACCCCCCCACAGTGGCGAAGAGGCACAGCGACCCCCACAACAGTAGCCAATAGTCACAGCGACCCACACAGTAGCCGATAGTCCAGTGACCCACACAGTAGCCAAATAGTCACAGTGACCCCACACACAGTAGCCAATAGTCACAGTGACCCCACACAGATAGCAATAGTAACAGTGACCTCAAACAGTAGCCAATAGTCAAGTGACTCAGTCCACAGTAGCCAATACATCACACTGACGACACAAAGTAGCCAATAGTCACAGACTGCCCAAACTACAAGTCACAGTCGACCAACACAGTCACGACGAGACACAGTAGCCAGAGCCAGCCCCCACACAGATAGCCAATAGTCACAGCGACCCACACAGTAGCCAAGAAGCACAGTGACCCCCACACAGTAGCCAATAGTCACAGTGACCCCACACAGTAGCCAATAGTCACAGTGACCCCACACAGTAGCCAAGAAGCACAGTGACCCCATACAGTGTCCAAGAAGAACAGTGACCCCACACAGTGGCCAAGAGGCACAGTGACCCCACACAGTGGTGAAGAGGCACAGTGACCTCACACAGTGGTGAAGAGGCACAGTGACCTCACACAGTGGTGAAGAGGCACAGTGACCTCACACAGTTGTGAAGAGAACAGCGACCACACAGTAACCAATTGTCACAGTGACCCCCACATGCAAAGTAGACCACACGTAGCTATCCACAGTGACCCACACAGTACGCCAATAGTCACCGTGACCCAACCCAGTAGCCAATAGTAACCGTGACCCCACACAGTAGCCAATAGTCACAGTGACACCACACAGTAGCCAATAGTCAGTGCCACACACAGGAGCCAAAGTCACAGTGGACCCACAACGTAGCCAATAGTCACAGTGACCCCACAGAGTAAATAGTAAAGTGACCCACCACACAGTAGCCATAGTCACAGTGCCACGCCCTAGTCACAACACAAGAGCCAATGTCACAATGACCGCACACAGTAGCAACATAGTCAAGTTGACCCGACCACAGTAGCATAATCACACTGACCAAAACAGTAGCAATAGTCAAGTGACCCCACACAGTAGCCAATAGTCACAGCGACCCCACACAGTAGCCAATAGTCACAGCGACCCCACACAGTAGCCAATAGTCACAGCGACACCCCACCGTAGCCATGATACAGCGACCACACAGTAGCAAGAGGAACAGCGGACCCACACAGTGCCAATAGCAACGTGACCCCACACAGTAGCCAAGAAGCACAGTGACCCCACACAGTAGCCAAGAAGCACAGTGACCCCACACAGTAGCCAAGAGGCACAGTGACCCCACACAGTGTCCAAGAGGCACAGTGACCCCACACAGTGCCCAAGAGGCACAGTGACCCCACACAGTGGCCAAGAGGCACAGTGACCACACACAGTAACCAATAGTCACAGTGATCCCACACAGTAGCCAATAGTCACAGTGATCCCAGTGGTGAAGAGGCACAGTGACCTCACACAGTGGTGAAGAGGCACAGTGACCTCACACAGTGGTGAAGAGGCACAGTGACCTCACACAGTGGTGAAGAGGCACAGTGACCTCACAGTGGTGAAGAGGCACAGTGACCTCACACAGTGGTCAAGAGGCACAGTGACCTCACACAGTAGCCAATAGTCACAGTGACCCCACACAGTAACCAATAGTCACAGTGATCCACCAGTAGCAATAGCAGTGATCCCGGGTGAAGAGGCACAGTGACCTCACACAGTGGTGAAGAGGCACAGTGACCTCACACAGTGGTGAAGAGGACACAGTGACCTCACACAGTGGTGAAGAGGCACAGTGACCTCACACAGTGGTCAAGAGGCAAAGTATTAACCAGTAGCTAATTGCATAAGTGCACCCACAGTAGACATATTCACAGTAAAGGGAACATTAAAATATCCCCTTTTCTCTAGCCTCCTCACATATAATGACCCCCTGTGTGTAAAATCCCCTGCCTCCCTTCCCCTCACCCAATGTATGTGCAGATGCATGTTACACTATGGAAAAAAAAATAAAACATTAACTGATCTTTCCCTAGTCCCTCAAAGCAGCAGCAGTCGCCATCTCTTCTCCTCTGTGCAGCGGCAGTACATGGCCGGCAGACACCATGCGATGAAACATCTTCACAGAGCCATGTACAGGTGAAGGTTAATCAGAATACCCAAGGTTCTCTGCTGCTCTCTTGACAAGCACAGCATAGGGGCAGGGAGATGGGCCAGATAACACCAGGCCGCCGGTTTTGTGTTTGACAACATGCTTAAAAGCAAGTGTTTTCAACATAGTTCACCAACAACTTCATATTTTCCATATACACTTATTCTGCTTTGTTTTCCGGCTTGTTATTACTGCAGATTTTTGTGTTATACTTTTAGGGTATTGTGAAGTTTCATTTACTATCAAGGCCATGGTCTGGGTGGTGTCCATTTTAGTAATTGAGCCTGTCTCTTTTTGATGACACCTTCTCTTAGTTGACAGCCCACCCAGGTGACAACAGATGGGCTGATGTCTTAGAGACTGTAAAATCTGTCTGGAGCCTTGGAAAACAAAACAAGCTCTGGTTGCAAAGATGGCGCTGGAAGCTTGTATGTTATGTGAGTGAGCGTCAGATATAGCTGACCACACACACACTGCTGCCAGGTGTCACCACCAATGTCTCGTCCGAGGACAATGACTATAACAGATAGGTGTAGGGGGATAACTGCAGAGGAATGGAGCCATACATTATACATGGAACAATGATCAGGGCAGGATAACATCCAGGAGAGCAGCACCTTGGACCGCCCTCCCTCATGAATACGCCCAACCACTTTGAGCTCAGCCCGGAGTTCTGAAGGTATGGCGCTGCAATGTCTGCTAGAGTTACGATAAAGCTTGCAGTTTATCACTGCTAAAAATGGGGTAGCGCTGGTAAGCAGCTCCTAGTGCGTTTTTTTATGGGTGACAGGTCCTCTTTAAGCAGATTTATCAAGGGCCAAAGCCACTTTCATGAATCTGACTGCAGCAGAACTCCAAAGACAGACATAGACAGAGAAAGAACTGTCACAGTGCCAGTCTAATGAGTGAGGGGTTAACAGGGACTGACATCTTTTTTCGGCACATGTCGAGATGAGAGACGTTACCATTAATGTAAAGTGATAAATGGTATGAACAGGACTAGGACTGGCTTCTAACATATCAGCCCTGTGATGGGCCTTTGTCCTGCGCGCAGGCTGCATGTGTGCAGGGAACATCTGACAGGACAGATATGTTTAGGATGCTGAGTCAAGTGGTGTTGAATTCCATAAATGCAAACAATGCTTAGATAAGCAGAGATACAATGTAACCTTGTGACTGCAGCGTTGGCCGAGGACACTCACTCGCAGTGTAGTAATATCAGCTGGCCATGGCACAGTGTTTTCCTACCTGTCTCTCAGTAATTCGGGCAGGGGAAATATGGTTCTTTGATGACAACCGTCAATAGTCGCTGTGATTTAGAGTGAGCGTGGCTTAGCTACGGCTTGTGTGATACTTGAGTTAATCAGTCTGGGCCTCTGTCCTGCATGTTTTATGTTCCAGCAGTCTCAGATCACAGATGCAACGTCTGCAAAGAAGTTTTGAAAAAAGGAAAAAAAAAAAAAGAAAATAATAGAAAGTTCAGTCTAGACAAGTGGTAATATAAATACATGGACATCATTGTTTGAATATTTGCCAACCCACATTCTAAACAATCACAAGACACAAACACACCGCACCCAACAACCCCCCCCCCCCCCCCCCCCCCCCCCAGGGCAGTAATGTGCTGCAGAAGTGATGTCATGTGGAGGCCAGTAATGTGCTGAAGCATGATGTCATGTGGAGGCCAGTAATGATTCAGCAGTGATGTCATGTGGAGGCCAGTAGTAATGTGCTGCAGAAGTGATGTCATGTGGAGGCCAGTATGTGCTGCAGCATGATGTCCTGTGGGCCAGTATGTGCTGCAGAGTGATGTCATGTGGAGGCCAGTCGTAATGTGCGAAGCAAGTGATGTCATGTGGAGGCCAGCATGTGCTGCAGAAGTGAAGTGATGTCATGTGGAGGCCAGTAATGTGCTGCAGAAGTGATGTCAGTGGAGGCCGTAATGTGCTGCAGTAGGATGTCAGTGGAGGCCAGTAATATGATTCAGCAGTGTGTCATGTGGAGGGGCAGTAATGTGCTGCAGAAGAGAAAGTGATGTCATGTGGAGGAGGCAGTAATGTGCTGCGCAGTGATGTCATGTGGAGGCCAGTAATGTGCTGCAGCAGTGATGTCATGTGGAGGCCAGTAATATGATTTTCAGCAGTGATGTCATGTGGAGGCCAGTAATGTGCTGCAGCAGTGATGTCATGTGGAGGCCAGTAATGTGCTGCAGCAGTGATGTCATGTGGAGGCCAATGCTGCAGCGTGAGTTCATGGGAGGCCAGTAATGTGCTGCAGAAGTGATGTCATGTGGAGGCCAGTAATGTGCCTGCAGTAGTGATGTCATGTGGAGGCCAGTAATGTGCTGCATCAGTGATGTCATGTGGAGGCCAGTGATGTGCTGCAGCAGTGATGTCATGTGGAGGCCAGGATGTGCTGCAGCAGTGATGTCATGTGTAGGCCAGTAATATGATGTCAGCAGTGATGTCATGTGGAGGCCAGTAATATGCTGCAGCAGTGATGTCATGTGGAGGCCAGTAATATGCTTCAGCAGTGATGTCATGTGGAGGCCAGTGATGTGCTGCAGCAGTGAGGTCATGTGGAGGCCAGTAATATGATTCAGCAGTGATGTCATGTGGAGGCCAGTAATGTGCTGCAGTAGTGATGTCATGTGGAGGCAGTAATGTGCCAGCAGAGTGTTCATGTGGAGCCAGTGATGTGCTGCAGCAGTGATGTCATTGGGGAGGCCAGTGATGTGCTGCGATAGATGATGTCATGTGGAGGCCAGTAATATGATTCAGCAGTGTGTCATGTGGAGGCCGTAATATGCTCTGCAGAGCAGTGAGGTCATGTGGAGGCCAGTAATATGTTCAGCAGTTTGTCATGTGGAGGGCCAGAGTGTGTGCTGCAGCAGTGGATGTCATGTGGAGGCCAGTAATATGATTCAGCAGTGATGTCATGTGGAGGCCAGTAATGTGCTGCAGTAGTGATGTCATGTGGAGGCCAGTAATGTGCTTCAGCAGTGATGTCATGTGGAGGCCAGTGATGTGCTGCAGCAGTGATGTCATGTGGAGGCCAATAATATGATTCAGCAGTGATGTCATGTGGAGGCCAGTATATGCTGCAGCAGTGATGTCATGTGGAGGCCAGTAATATGCTGCAGCAGTGATGTCATGTGGAGGCCAATAATGTGCTGCAGTAGTGATGTTATGCGGAGGCCAGTAATGTGCTTCAGCAATGATGTCATGTGGAGGCCAGTAATATGATTCAGCAGTGATGTCATGTGGAGGCCAGTAATGTGCTGCAGAAGTGATGTCATGTGGAGGCCAGTAATGTGCTGCAGCCGTGATTCATGTGGAGGGCAGTAATGTGCTGCAGAAGTGATGTCATGGTGGGGCCAGTAATGTGCTGCAGCAGTGATGTCATGTGGAGGCAGTTGTGCGAGCAGTGATGTCATGTGGAGGCCAGTAATGTGCTGCAGCAGTGATGTCATGTGGAGGCCAGTAATATGCTTCAGCAGTGATAGCATTAGAGGGCTGGTAATGTGCTGCACAAGTGATGTCATGTGGAGGCCAGTGATGTGCTTATCAGTGAGTCATGTGGAGGCCAGTAAGTTTGCAGAGAAGGAGTGTCATGTGGAGGCCAGTAATGTGCTGCAGCAGTGATGTCATGTGGAGGCCAGTAATGTGCTGCAGCAGTGATGTCATGTGGAGGCCAGTAATGTGCTGCAGCAGTGATGTCAGTGGAGGCCAAGTAAGTGATGTGCTGCAGCAGTGATGTCATGTGGAGGCCAGTAATATGCTTCAGCAGTGATGTCATGTGGAGGCCAGTAATGTGCTGCAGAAGTGATGTCATGTGGAGGCCAGTAATGTGCTGCAGCAGTGATGTGATATGGAGGACAGTAATGTGCTGCAGCAGTGATGTCATGTTGGAGGCCGTAATGTGTGGTGCAGCAGTGATGTCATGTGGAGGCCAGTATATGCTTCAGCGTGATGTCTGTGGAGGACAGTAATGTGCTGCAGAAGTGGTCATGTGGAGGCCAGTAGTACAGAGTAATGGCTGCAGCAGTTATGTCATGTGGAGGCCAGAATTGTGGCAGCAGTGATGTCATGTGGAGGCCAGTAATGATGCTCAGCAGTGATGTTCATGTGGAGGCCAGTAATGTGTCTGCAGAAGTGATGTCAGTGGAGGCCAGTAGTGCTTATTGGCTACTGTGTGGGGTCACTGTGACTATTGGCTACTGTGTGGGGTCACTGTGACTATTGGCTACTGTGTGGGGTCACTGTGACTATTGGCTACTGTGTGGGGCACTGTGACTATTGGCTACTGTGTGGGGTCACAGTGACTGTTGGCTACTGTGTGGGGTCACTGTGCCTCTTGGCCACTGTGTGGGGTCACTGTGTCTATTGGAGAAAATGAGTCTGACACCCCTGCTTTACATGTTTTGGGGGCCTTGAATAATTTTGCCCATTAACAAGAATTACATGCAACTGTGACAAATGAGTGTGTAACAGGTCTTTAGACAAGGCAGGTCTTACAGGGAGACACATCTCCTCGTTCAAACTCCTTAAAGGGAATCCCTCACTGCAATCCACCTATCCAAACTAACTGATTTGTTAAGTAGGGCCACACCTGCCACTCATGCCATAGTTTATATTGCTAAGCTTTGCCAAAACTTCACTTTAGGAATATGCAAATTAGACTGAAGGTCTATGGAGGGTGCCACAGGGCTCTGCCTCCACATCTTGCTAGACCTTCTCACATGGAAGGAGCAGCTGGTCAATAGAATCAAAGCTATGGATGGTATGTATAGGCATTGCCCAACATAACATAGCAGGTCATTATGGTAGGTATATCAGTTGGGGGATCAATTTGGTACATTATAGAGTCTTTTCTACATTTACACCTACAGCTTGGTTTGTTCTGCTCCAAACTTTGGAGAAGCTTTTCTACAAACAATTTCCACTCCGCTCTGTGTCTTCGCTGCTCTCAGGTCCTCTCCTGCCGCTCCGCTCTGTGTCCTTCCTGCTCCTGGGTCCTCTCCTGCCACTCCGCGCTGTGTCTTTGCTGCTCTCAGGTCCTCTCCTGCCGCTCCGCTCTGTGTCCTCACTGCTCCTGGGTCCTCTCCTGCCACTCCGCGCTGTGTCTTTGCTGCTCTCAGGTCCTCTCCTGCCGCACTGCTCTTTGTCCTCACTGCTCCTGGGTCCTCTCCTGCCACTCCGCGCTGTGTCTTTGCTGCTCTCAGGTCCTCTCCTGCCGCACTGCTCTGTGTCCTCACTGCTCCTGGGTCCTCTCCTGCCACTCCGCGCTGTGTCTTTGCTGCTCTCAGGTCCTCTCCTGCCGCTCTTTTTTGGGTATCCAGTATTATCATTGTCTACTTTGGGGCCTCTCTATTATTATCATTGTCTGCTCTGGGGTCTCCAATACTATTATTATCTGCTCTGGGGTCTGCACTTTTATTGCCTGCTCTGAATGTAGTATTTGGTTGCTGGGGTGCTATTTATTGCTGTACTCTGGTATTTATAATTTCTGGGAGAGCATTTTGTGTTGTATTTGTGGGTGTTGGTGCATCTACGGTTACTGATGTGGTCCCTTAAAGTTGAGCAGCATGGCCTTTGGACCAATTAATGTTGCTCACCTCTGGCCTAAATCCTCAGATCAGGAACAGAATAGACTTTTAAGACTGTGTTCACACGTGGCGTTTTGAAACACAGTACAACAGCTGAGGAGAGGAGATTTACCTAATTGCATTGCTGTAAACATTAGCATTTTGTTTTGTAAACACAAATGTTAACAATGTAGTTATGCAGACCTCCTCTCCCCAGCTGCTGTATTGTATTTTTAAAATGCAATGTTAACATCGCGTGTGAACGCCGTGCCCAAGGAAATTTTATAATTTATTAACCCCTTAAGGACGAGGGTATTTTCACCAATTTCTCGCTCTCCATCTTCAAAAATCCATAACTTTTTCATTTTTTCGTGTACAGTGCTGTGTGAGAGCTTATTTTGTGCGGAACAAATTTTTCTTTCCCGTGATGTTATTTATTATTCCATGCCATGTAGTGGGAAGCCGTAAAACAATTCCAAATGTGGAAAAAATTTTAAAAAAAATGCGCCTGTGTCATGTTCTTGTGGGCTCCGTTTTTATGACTTTCACTCTGCGCTCCAAATAACACCAATACTTTATTCTTGGGTTTGGTACGATCGCGGTGATACCAAATTTATAAAGGTTTTATTGCGTTTTTATACACTTTCAAAATTTAAAGGAATGTGTACAAAAAAGAAAAAACATTTTTTGCTATCTTCTGACGCTAATAACTTTTTCATAGTTTGGTGTACGGAGCTGTGTGGAGTGTCATTTTTTGCGAAATGAGTCAACGTTTTCATTGCTATCATTTTGAGGACTGTGCGACAATTTGATAATTTTTTATTACCTTTTTACCTGACATAAAAAATCAATAAAAGTCACATTTCGGACATTTGGGCGCCATTTCCCGTCTCGGAGGTCACCGCCGTCAATAACCGTTTTTATATTTTGATAGATCGGACATTTTGGGACGCGGCGAAACCTAATGTGTCTCTGATTTTCACTATTTATTATATTTTATATCAGTTCTAGGGAAAGGGGGGTGATTTGAACGTTTAATATTTTATTATTTTTTTACATTTTTCAAACTTTTTTTTTTTTTTTCCACTATTTCTTAGACAATCTAGGGTACATTAACCCTAGATGGTCTGATCGTTCCTACCATATACTGCAATACTACTGTCTGGCAGTATATGGCATTTCTGCTCACCATACATTACAATGAGCCGCAGGCTCATTGTAATGGATATGCAGAAGCCATGTAGCCTCGGGTCAAACAAAGACCGGAGACTACCATGTCAACCAATCGATGACGTTTGGGGGAACAACGAAAAAGTTAACACCCGTGATCAGTGCAAGCACCGACCGCGGGTGTTAGCGATGGGTCTTTGCTGCGATATGCAGCAAAGCCCATCTCTGTATGAAGAGGGCTCAGCCCATGAGGCCTCTTAATACAACCTTCACAGCTCGGTGGCTGATATATCCGCACGGAGCGTGAAGGGGTTAAAGGAAATCTACCATGTGGAAACGACTTTTTTCAGTATTTCAAGAGGTAGATAACCCATGTATGGCTCTTTAATAATCTCTTAGAGCAGTGATGGTGAACCTTTTAGAGCCTGAGTGCCCAAACTTCAACCAAAAGCCACTTATTTATTGCAAAGTGCCAGTGCAGCACTTTAAGCAGTAATGTATTTCCCCTTGTTCATTGACAACTTTCAATCCTTCAGTCTCCTAAAGATACCAACGCAGTTGAAAGGAGGAGAGCAAATTAGTTAATCATTTGTAGGAAGGTTCTGCAGGCAGATTCTTTGAGTTCTGTCTGATGGACTTCATGCTGGGGCGATGGCCCGGGTGCCCACAGAAAGGGCTCAGAGTGCCGCCTCTGGCACCAGTGCCATAGGTTCGCCACCACTGTCTTAGAGAGTAGCCTTTTGAGTTATAAAGTTTAATATGTGATTGTAGAAATTACCTTCTGAGGCTACTGAGGCGTGAAGTAGTCTCTGTGAACTCTGGGGGGCTAAGCCTAGTTCATGCCCTGAGTTGCCTCTGTAATTCGGCCTCCTGACTGTCCATGCTGACAGTGAACGAAGCGGCACCGACCGTGCAAGCGCAGCCAGGCTTGTGGGCAGAGGTGCTTCTGTGCTTGCTCCCAGTCCCCTGCGCTTGCATGGGCGGCATTGCAGAGGCTACTCGTGGTGTGGTGTAGCCATAGCCCCAGATTTCACAGAGGCTACTCTACTCCCCAAATAGCCTCTGAAGGTAATTTACAAAATCACACATTAAACTTTATAACACAATAGGCTACTCTTTAAGAAATGACTACAGATCCCCACCGATAAGCCTCACGAAAGGAGCCGGCACCAGAAGCAGCGGCTGTCAGCTGTCTATCACAGCTGACACTGCACGCTAACACCTGTGATCGGAGCCAACTCTGATCGCGGGCTGCCATCACCATGGCGTATAAGGGGGTTCCTGCTATGGATCTGATCCCCCGTGCCGCTTACCGGGGATCCGATCCACTTTTTTTTTTTTTAAATCAAAATCAGAGTATTTTTTGACATGTTTTTAAGAAAACACAAAAACCACACACCCAACGCGCAACTGGAGGGGAGATGTAACATATCTTTACAATAAGCTCTGATTTTGACACATAATATATCTTCAGCATTATGCACCTTAAGCATACAGGATAATTACATTTTGTATTCTTTTTCACTTACAGATGTCTCCTTTATCATAAATGCTATTACTGGTAACATACTCCTCCCACCCTTCCAACCCCCCACCCACCCTGCGAGCCAGCTCTTCAAGACCTTTTCCGGTCTCATATATACATTCACATATTAAAGAAGACCCAACTTTTCTTTACATCTTACCATGATAGTTGATATTCTAAGCTAGTTCTTAGCCTTATTAGGGAGTTGATGGTAAACCCCTTAGTTTAGCCACTTGCCCCAAATCTTTTCGAATTTGGATACCCCATTCCTCTTTACATACGTGCTATATTCCAGTTAGTATTATGCTTCAAACGGTCTATAAACTCTTCTGTCTTGTCCGGTGGCCTAGGCCTAATCCAATGGGCAGCTATAACCTTTCTAGCTTGATATAAAGATCTTGTATTGCAATATTATTAGGTTCTATCAGGTTGTCTATTCTCAGTACTCCCATAAACATGCTAATGGGTCTTCTTCAATAGTTCAGAGAAAACTTTACGCGTCATTCTAATATAGATTTCCAAAAGACTCCAGTTCTCTGCATCCCCACATCATGTGGAGTATTCTGCCTCTTCAGTTTCCACATCTCGGACATTCTGATTAGGCCTAACTCCTATCGACTAATAGTTGGGGTGACCATAACGCTGCGATGTAGAAGAAATAAGTGAGACATCCTACGTGCTTCGCTGGGCGAGAGGGTTGGCCCAATTCCAAGGCCTCCGTCCATTGCTCCTCTTCAATAGGGCCACCCTCTCTTTCCAATTCCCGACTATTTAGTGGAATACCTTTATAGAATCGCTTAATAGCAACTGCATAAGAATATGAGATCAGGCCCTTAGTAGAACCCGACCTCAATATTCATCATGCCCCATTGGAGCCACCTCTATTTGTTCTATCCTGGATTGCACCTCAAAAGCAGTCGAATTTGGCAAATACTGATGAACCACGCATGTGGCAATTGGAATTCAGCTTGATGTCTAAATGTCCAAATTTCCTTCTGAATAAACATGGTTCAGCGTCTTAACCCCTTTGCTTCCCATGGGGAAAAAACCCTCCAATCTAAATATTTCCGGCAAAGCAGGGTTTCGCCAGAGGGAGTGTCAGATGTAATACTTGGGGATACCTATTATACCCTTGCTTTAGTCCACACCTTGGACTTAGTGACATCGTCGGTTTACTACGCCTATTTCCCCTCCACCGAATGCCACTTCCAGAGCATGCAGCGGTATCGTATGCTTTGTCCATAGACTAATCAATCGACATGTGGAATGCGCTGATTCTCCTCGATCCACTTTTAGGCAGCCCCGAGGTCTGCCGAATGCCCCGGGGCTGCCCTATGTCCTGAGCACTAAGACACCTTCTAGTTCTGACTGTAAACTGTCTGCACATGTGTCTGTGCATGCTCAGACTGTTTAACATGCTCACATAAATTATATTGTAAGAGCAGTGTATTGGACTTGAAACCAGTGATCAGAGCATCGCTGGTTCAAGTTCAAGTTTGAAGTAAAAAAGTAAAAAAACTCAAAGTTTACACATTTAAATTTAAAAATACATAAAAATATAAAAACCCCAAAAATTTACTTTCTCATAAAACACTTAATAAAGTAAACAAAAAAACACACAAAAAACTCACATATTCTGTATTGCCGCATCCGTAACCCAATCGTATAATAAAACAATTGTTACTGGACCCGCAACGGTAAACTCCGGAGGAAAAACTCAAAAAAACATTCCGTAAAAAGATAATTTTTGTATTCCTTTACAAAAATGCTCTAAAAATTGATTTAAAAAATGTTCCGCACTCTAAAATAAGCCCAACTAAAAAGAACAACTCTTCTCGGAAAAAAAAAGCCCCATACGGATTCGTTGGAGATTTTCAACAAATTATTTTTATATAAGGTAAATTTAATAATACACAAAACCCAACCCCCCATAAGTGAACCCTGTAAAAAAACACAAAAAAGATATTTTGAATTATACCCTATAAAAATGCTCTAATAAGTGATTAAAAATGTTATGCGCACTGTAATAAGAACAGAAAAAGAACAACCTTCATGCAAAAAATAGCCCTTACCGATTTGTGAGGCAAAAAATAAAAAGTTAGCAATATGAAAGCTCGATGATGCTATAATTAACAACATTTTCGCCAAATTACTTTATCCAGTAAAAATGGGAAAAAAATAAAAAATGTATATAAATTAGATGTTTTCGTAATCGTGGTGACCCATAGAATAAAAATAATATACTATTTTATGGTATGGTAAACAGCCAAAAAAAACCCACAGAAATTCTTCTACAGTTGATGATTTTCATTTCCCCACCAAAAAGAGTTAATTAAATCTCACCAATTAGCTATAGATGCCCCAAAAATTATTTACCAGAAAAGTGCATCTCACTGGTAAAAGAAATAAGCCCCTATAGGTCCACATTAAAATAAGAAAAAAATGATAGCCTGTAGCAAACAGTGACTAGCAAATCTGATATCGGCACTCTGACTGCCTCCTTCCTTCTATGCCCCGCCGTGCCGCCATACAGCAGGCACACCAAAGCACATGGGTTATCGGTGTACTCAGAGAGATGGGTATCACTTGTGGAGCCTTTTTTTCATTTAATTCATTGCAAATGTTTATTTTCCACTCAAATGAGTGTATTGTGAAAAATATTACAATTTGTAGACCACACCTCCATTTGTTTAACCCCTATAAAACACCTAAAGGTTCAAACTTATAGAAAGTGGTTTTCATACGTTGAGTAGTGTAGTTCCATAATGGGCTAATTTATGAGTCTCGCTATTATTAGCCTCTCAGTGTCAATTAGAACGTTGAGCAGGTTCATCTAAGTTGGTTTTGGTGATTTTCCAAAAGTAAAAAAAAATGGCACCAAAGTTCTGACCTCAAACATTCTAGTAAAATATGTGAATCTTAATAAACCATCCAAACATAAAGCAGACATTTGGGAATGTAAAGTTATGATTTATTTGGGTCTATGACTATCTGCATCAAAGTAGAGAATTTAGAACTTGAAAATAAGAATTTTTCAAAATGTTTGCCAAATGTCGTTGTTTTTCATAACACAACACAAAAGTTTCATCCAAATTTTTAATTTGAATACATCTAACATTCCCCTGGATATCTCATAGAGTTCCAAAGCTATAACACATTATAGTGACACAAGGCAGATTTAAAAATGGGGCCACGTCCCTAGAGGCCAAAATAGAGTCCGTAGGGTTTAAAGAGTAACTGTCATTTCAGAGGAGATTTTGATATTGTGGGGAGGGGACAGTATGAATGTTTTTTCTGATATACTTCATTACACAAATTCTCCTTAGCCCTCATTCACACGGCTGTTGGGGGACGTATAAATGTTGGATGTACGCCCCCTGAGCTGGCACCATATGGAGCAGTACGATATAACACCTGTGCGGCACCCATTCCGTAGGCCAGGAGAAAGATAGACTTGTCCTATCTTTCCCGGAATACGGGCCCTATGGAGTGAAAGTCCTACTTTCCCCTAGAATATGCAGCACGTCCTATCTTCCCGGAATATGGAGCGGACATGTCCATCCTTTTCCCTAGAATATGCAGCGGACATGTCCTATCTTTCCCTGGATATGGAGCGGACGTCCTATCGTCCCTGGAATATGGAGCGGACATGTCCTATCTTCCCTAGAATATGGAGCGGACATGTCCTATCTTTCCCCAGAATACGGCGCTGTGCCCATGTTTCTCTTGGAGAGGGGCGGGGGGGAGCGCCGCTCATCCCTCCTCCTCTCCCCGGCCCTGACGTGTGCCCGCCGTGCTGCATTACGGCGGGCACACGTTGTGTGAATTAGTCTTAGTATGGAAAGTAACAGGCTGTATGTGCCCCCTAGTTACAATGTTACTTTCTCGTTGCTAAGGAAAAATCTGTCTACAGATTTGTTTTCTACACAGAGTGTGTAACCTTTCTGCTCTCTCCCTGGCGTGCCGTATGCTTTGAGCATGAATTTTTAAACATCAAGCTGAATGTGAAAGGATTAGTCCTCACCTCCAGAGTGTGCTTACCAAACACCGAAACAAATAAGTGCGTCTTTACTGTTGCTCACCAATGCTTCCAACCTGTATAGCACGACACGGATTCGCACGGACCTCTGCGTAAATGGATGCTTGGAAAGAAGAAAGAATAATCCAGCGCTGCTGTTCCAGGTGGTAAAAAATCTTGATTGCTTTATTATGGGACTCGTAGTCCGGATAAAAACTGACTAAGAGTGTCGGATGACACGGAAACGCTTTGCGGAGTAGGCTAACCTACACATCTGCGGCTTTGCTGGGCTGTGACTACGGCGGTAGTCATAATTTTATAATTCAGTTTTTATCCGGACTAGAGTCCATAATAAAGCAATCAAGATTTTTTTACCACCTGGATACAGCACGCTGGATTATTCTTTTCTCTTCATTGCTTAACCAAACCAGGAGATTAGATGGCGCACATGCAGCACCCCTTAGACCAGACCTGCTACATGCTGAAATATCATTTCTTGGGCGGGGGGTAGCTTGATTTTTTTTTACAAACAAAGCAAAATTTTGAAGTGTATAGAAAATGTCACTCATCCTCCCCTGCACAGTATACAAATTTTCAAATGAAGGTACACTTTCAGCATTTGTGGGTCAGTCCGTCTTTATCACAACTGACTCTTCCCACAGCCCTGCATTTTATGCATGTAATAATTTATTACACATTGGCTTGGTTTACCCATTTGTGAGTCCATCTAGTGAATGGGCTTGCATTAAATTGTGTTTTAGCTTGTGGTTTGATGGCTTATTCTGTTTTTGTTTCTGGACAGGTCCCGATTAGGCTTAAATCTCACAGAACTGGTTAGCAGGGATTGCTAATACACCGCCATACAGTATGGAAGGAAGTCTTCACTTATATGTTACAGCCCTGCCATATATAAGGACATCCACATCACTGTCATACACTCTCCGCCAGCAAAGAAAGAGGACTGTCCTTCTAAAGAAGATGTCCGCAGCTGTGGGTTGGTTAGGAGCGGCTAAAGTCTATCATGGATTTTCTTGGGTCACAGGTCAATTGGGTCCCAGAACAGAGATATTTCTGTACATTTCAGACACTGGGTTAATCAGAAGGTCACCTTGCTGACATCTCGGGCCTCCCATACATACTAAGGAAAGCACCTCCAGCATTGTACTATCCATTACAGGGGGGGGACAGCTGCGGCCAGTAAAACATAGTATGTGAACAGCTTAAGATGTTTGTGTAGTCCTGTTTTTATGTCGGTTTACCCTCTGTTATCTCAAACATTTTACATTCCATGACTCCCCTGGATTATCCCATTCATCTCATCTCTTGGGGTATATTTTTCATATATATTTTACTCCTGTTTCATCCTTTTCTTCTAACCTTAGGAAATTTGGAAATTATCAATTTGCAGGTTTGGGTGACCCCAGCCCAAGGCCAGAGGTTCTGTGTCACCTAATAATAGATCTCCAGTCTATTCAAACAGTCCATTTTTAATAATGTGAGCATATTTTGTCCTACTTGAAAGTACAGCCAGACTGTGAAATGGTTTTAAAGTTCCAGATTGTACCTTGGGGGCGTGTCCGCCTCACTCTGTCCCCTGCCATTAGCTTCTCGCATTGAGACGCGTCTCATCCCTCCCCTGGGCTAGGGTAAAATCTCAGCATCCTTCGCTTGAATATACGCAGTCATTGAGAACGAAGGTCTGTGCATAGCTCAATACAAGACATTCATGCCTATATGATAAACTGTGGACTTACCAGAGCACCCCAATACTGAGGGGTGAGTACAGCACAAGGACGACTAGCATGTAGCCGTACAGGCTGAAATAGCTGCCGTAAGCTCCAGTTGTTGGGTTGTCAATCGATGAGGACGAGCTATTCATAACCCAGGACCTTCCCCTTCTATTCAATGTGGTGAGAAACTGGTAAATTTATAATAGGTCCACATGGTAAGTATGCCGCACCTGTGTGTAGCCTGAGGGCTGTTTTATCCAGTGAGGAGTAGAAGAAAATCATCGAAAACAGAAGGGGGAACACAGTTGTGGGCGCAAGGCAAAAATACACAGACTCCACTCAAATTATACTGTTTCCTATGTGGTATCTCTCTTGGCTTCTTATGGCCTTTCTGATGATCTACATTCATATCTCAAACACACTTAGGGAACCTGCTACCGTCATCTCTGTAGTAGTAAAAGCCCTCCCTTTTTAGGACTTCCACACAACCCGGTTACTATTACCTTGTTTATTTCTTATGCCTATTAATCCATCTACAAAAAATATCTTATTGTCATTAGATCACTTTGGTGGGCATTTATGAATTTTATTTAGCTTTTTTTATTTTAGTTTTTTTCCGTCTTTGTTGTGTTTTTGCAAGTCGCCTTGTTCTTTTTTTTTTTTCAGTGCCGAAATTGTCATGAGTTTTCCAGATGTTGATGTAAAATGTTGCATTTTGCAAAAAAAAAAAAAAAGGAATGCGAGTCTAAAATAAAAAAAAAAACTTTGAAAATAAACATGTCTGGAAAAATCACATAACAGGCGCAAATACGCACCAGACAAAGAAAAATATGTAAATGTGGCCGTGGTGTTACAGGTCTGGCCAGACATCATCTATCCTGTAGCTTACTCAGCGGAGAATCACACATAACACTTAGGTAACTGAAACCCACAGAAAACAGCAAGGCCAGGACTTGCACCATAGAAAAGTCCCTCTACCGCTCCATAAATAGAGCACATCCAGTTATGAAACCAATAAAAACCTAATCTGAACATACACACTCACCGCATACATGAATACATCACAACATGCTCCGCTCCAGGCTTAGGCCCGCACTTGACTTCTCACCCATTCGTAACACCGGTGCTCACTGCTAAGCTAGGGAAAGGCTGACCTGTGAATTCCTGTGCTCCCTGCATTGTCTATACTACACTCAGTGAAAGAATCTCTCCTCGCAGTTAAGGGACAGCTCTGCTATTTTTACACCAATACTAAAAGTTACCCTCATACATAATGCCTCCGTACTAGACCTCAGCAGAGAAAGACCCGTGTACAGGCCCCTGGGCCTATGTTCCCAACCCCGTGCGCAAAGTCTGTGCCAGGCCCCCTGACTATGATGTATTAGTCTCATAGACAGTCTTCTCATATGGGAAAGTGATACATTATGGGCCCTCAAGCTCCTGGGCCCGGTGCGACCGCTCCCCCTGCACCCCCGGAATTTACACCCCTTTCCACCTCGCTTCCTAACCATCTCCCAATACAAGATGTTCGGTTTCCCCAAATGGTAGGTAAAAGGAGAAGAGTTACTGTTTGATGGACAGCATCCTGCTTACAGGAGACTGGCCTTGGTTGGCACCAACCTCGCAGAGGACACATCACTTACGCTCTCTTCTATATTACTCACAGTGCTGAGCATAAATAGGATGGAATATCCTGTTATTGTTATTTATTTAAATCAATCTTTATATTTATTTTTTCAGGACATTCCATTTGAGTTGTGCCCAACACTGCCCTGGGGTCAGAAATCCAAGCATTTTAGTTATGTGTAATATGACGCAAGAGTCCCTGCCTTTCGCAGAACAGCCGCTTCATTTGCTGGAAACGTTGTTACCCGTACCCGTTTCCCAAATGAAGATGGGGATATTAAGATTGAGACAACTGAATGCAATTCTTGTCAGTAAGAACGTGACTAGAGGTGGTAGTCTAGAATGTTATTTGGTCCCATATACTGGTACCAGCATTCATCAGATGGCCAGGAGAGGATGCTCTGCCTCTGATGAATATATCTCTAGTGTATTTCTCACTCCATATAATATCACAGTATTTCCCTTTAGCAGCTCATTATTACTGGTGCAAAATATGTACTTTGAAGAAGAATCTTCATTTTAAGGCCTTATCCACCTGCCATTGCTCACCCAGACTGGATCCAGGGCTTAGCACATAGCTGGGTGGAAAGGAGGCGACTGGGCACTCATCACCCCTCCCCTCTCCATTGAAAGCCGAGTGTTACAGATCAGTCACAGCGCATCATGCAGGTTGCCATAGACTTCTGTTTTGGTGGTTGTATAAGAGATTGTGGTCAGGAAGATCATCCTCATGTTAGGTGCTGCCTGCCATAGCTAGGGTAAACCAAGAGTGTTGAAGCCCTAGTGATATCACACAGTCACTAGAAGATACATAGATGAAACAATCAGAACAAAATACTACAACCTCAGAGGTGGAGATCACCTATGTGAATGTGAATCCTGTGTAATAATCTATTCCTGTCCGTCAAGACAATGATGTGACTGCTGAGAAGTGATCCAAGTGATCTAAAGTATCTAGTACTGTATAAGGGCTTATCAAACAATTGCATCCCCAAAAATGCGGAGTGTGACTCGTCTTTCGTGTATTGTATCCGTATACTGTTTTTTTTTTTTTTTTGTCGTCTGCCTTTTTCACATCCGCCAAAAAAAAAAAAAACCTGTGTGTTTCTAGTGTATTTCGCCATAGCGCAGCTGTGGCCTAGCAAACATTGAGAAAAATTGCATACAAATGTCATCCTTTGCCGTATGATTTTTTGTAAATTCATTTTCTTAGGCTACATGCACACTGCCGCGTGCCTGCCGCACGGTAGCACGGCGGGCACACGGCAGCGGGGAGAGGAGGAGGAGGTGGTGAGCGCCGCTCACCCCTTGCCCCTCTCCATAGGAGATATGGGCCACGACGCTGTAATACGGGATAAAGATAGGACATGTCCTATCTTTTTTCCCAGGTACGGAGCGGTAATGCCGCACGTGTATATACGTATATACGTCCCCCATACTGTGTTGAATACACTTAGTCTGATGCAACCTTTGGGTTGTATTTTAGAGACTTTTGTGCGCATTGTGGTATTTGCCCATTTGTTTTTTGCAACCGTTTTCCAAAGTTCACCAGAGTTTACCATGTACAGTCAACCTGGTTTTCACCTGCTGCCAGATGTGTCACCTTATTTAACATTGATTTGCACTTATAGGCGCAAATATAGTTGTAATAACCGACGTCCTGACCATGCTTAGGAAAAGCGCAAAAAAACTTTATTTGCGGAGACAAATAAGGCAAAAAAACCCCTCATAAGCGCGAAAAGAGATAGATAAATTACCCTCATAAGTCTTCTGTGGAGGTCCGTGGTCTGCATGTGAGAAACAAACAGTGCATGCTGCAACTTTTTTCTCACTATCTGCACTTCCTGAAAACTGGACCAATAGGAATAATTGGACAGTAGGTAATCTAAAAAAAACTGATAGCTACAGACCTCGAAAAACCCTTACTGGGCACCCACCACGTCTGGTCTGGGGAATCTCCAATTATTCCAATGTTAAAAGTGATAAATGTATATTCATTTCCAGGCCACGTTCTCCTAATTATGGAAAATAAACGTATCCAGAAAAGTTCAAATCAACGATAGCAGCATATCAAGCAAGCAGCCGAAGCATTACAAGCTTAGAAAAAATCATAATACGTAAGCCCCCAATTCTTTTTTTTTTTTTTAATAATATCCCTTATTCCTTTTCCCCTCCCCATTCAATAGCTTTCTTGGAATATAATAAGAAAAATATTTATTTAGATGAAAGGTATAGGAATTCTCCCTTTAAACATAAAAAACAGGAGTAACTTTTTGTGGATTAGCGATTTTGTAATTTCCCAGTCATTTAAACTGTCCACTTTTTCTTTTAATATCTCTGCTTGCAGCCAGTGGATGCTGCCATATTTGTTTACACATACCAAAAAAAACGAAACTGAACCTGTACATATGTAATAGTCTCACAGCGATAGGTTGTTCTTGCAATGTACATTAATCAAAATGTAACTTCAGCTAAAAAATGTTTGGGGTTTTGGGCACAAGCATAACATTAGCTAAAGTTAAAACTAAAGTTCAGTAACAATTAGCAGCATCCAAGACCATCCCCAGAGTCATAGGGCAGAGAGTCTGTTTATAACTTGGGGTCATCTGTCAGTAGGTGTTCTTGAGGGGTTACAGTATGGAATATTACTCTGTAAGAATCCTTCACAGCTCAGGCCATGCTACCTAAACTGCAGAGAAAACTCAGGTAACAAACAAAAAGATTGTCCCATTTCCATAATTAAACATTAACTTCCTTTTTTATGACAAGTTAAACAGTCAACGTAATTTTCCCATACTAAGCAGCTGAGGCGTTTTTCAGGCAAGAGAAATCACATGCCGTAGTCAATAGCAATGAGGGTCCAGGTACACCCCCTCGGTGATCTCCGTCACTCCATAGAGAACATGGAGCAGGGCAGTTATGATGGCCATCTGCTCCATAATCTCGGGAAGTGATAAGGGTCCGACGGAGGTACTGGGACCCCATCGGACCCCTCTTTCTGTGATCAAGCATTCTCTTAGGAAGATCAGTCCCACTCCGTGATTAAAACTTCTTTTTATGACTTAATATAAAACAGCAAAATGTGATCCATACTAGCAGCTGACGTGTTTCGGGCAAGAGAAATCACATGCCCTTACATAGCTCTACCCATATCATGTACACACATCAGAATGAGTCGGAGGCCAGCCCCCGCCGTGCTCATGTATGTAGCATCACTGTATATATCTTCTATGACCCATCCAGATGCGTGCTAGTCCTCTCTTCTGGTGAAATCCCACTCCTCACAGTACATTGTGCAGCTATTCTCATACTGGAGGCTGCAGGATGGTCGTCAACATTAGACTTCATCATCAGTTTACTTTGTCCGTGACCGCCTCATCCACTTCCACCATGAAAAGGCATCTAAATAGGCAGACAATTTGATTGTGAGCTCATGGGGTCAAGGTGATGGGAGGTTTACATATGTGTTGGCGGATTGTCATTGTGATCGGAAATGATGAGAGTTGCATTGTGTGTGAGGGGGACATAGGAGTGAGCTCCTGGGGATCAGGCATGATTGGATTGTGTCAGATTACGATGCGTGGACTCCATCTGACCACCATGGAGTACCATGGAGATCAATCTCGGGGTCAGGTCCATGCACAACTCGTTCGGATGTACGTCAAGTCCATGCCAGAGCCAGCATGGGGTCGCAATCCAGATGGAATGGGAGGTCCAGCACAACAGAACACTGATCATTGGGAACTCAGGAGCGAACACCAGGAGAGCAGAAGCAGGATACATTGGGAACATGGAAACTCGGGCCAAGACACACTGAAACTCATATACACAGGAACACACAGATATCCGTGGGGACTTTTTCTAAGCTGTGAGGCACAAGACAGGCTAAAACTAATTTCTGAAATGGCCACAGCCATGTAATGGCATGTCTGGTCCTTAAAATGTGTGAAGGCGTGTGAGTGCCGTAGAGGACCACCGGTAAGGGAGTAGGTCCGCAGGAGCACCCGTGAAATTCCCCCCCTTTTGGCCTCCCCCCTCTTCTTGACTGAGAGACACCAGTTTGGAAGAGCAAACAATCACCGCATGTTCTCCGTCGGGTTCCAAAGCCTCTCCTCTGGGCCGAACCCCCTCCAGTCGACAAGTAAAGCGTTTCCCTCTGACGTTCTTCCATGTCAAGGACCCGTCTTTCAATCTCAAAGACATCAGAAAGCATCAGCTTCAGGAGAGGTGCTTGCCGGTAAAATCGGTGGAATGAATTCAGGGCACATGGTGGGGAGGAAGCGGAGCTTTATACGCCACTGGATTAATGCACTGGAACAACCCTCCAAACGGTCCAGGTGACCGTGGACCCAGTTTATAACTGGGGATCTTCAACACATCATCCCTGAGGACGTATGCCCACTTTATGTCTCCTAGGGAGAAGGTGGAGGATACCTTTGTCCCTTGTTCAGCCTGAGTTTTGGATGGGCGACGCCTGATCAGCAGAAAGACTGACGGTCTGGTTCCCAGATGGATTTACGGTCTTCTAACCAACTCTTCCACAGCAGAACATAGCACAGACATGAGAGGAGGTCAGGAGTTGGACGTGATTCGGATCCCATGCCAACAGAAAGGGCAGACCGGCAACTGTGATACCAGGGTAGTTTAGGAGAATTCTGCCAGGGAGCAGGAACCATTCATCCTGCCCGGCGCGAACAAAATGGCGGAGATACAGCACTAGTTCTGATTAACACTCTCAACTTGTCCATTGGACTGAACGTGTAACGCAATGAGAAGTCCGCTTCACTTGTAGTTGAACGGCAAGGGACCACCAGAACGGGACACAAAGCTGGAACCCTCAGGTTGAGCATAGAGTAGTGCAAGGTAGTCACGAAGCGGTAGATGCTGGAAAACAGGCGGCAAGACATGAGCCGATGCAAGGCCTCGGGATGAGAAACTAAGTGGGACACTTGGAAGCGTCGGTTACCACCCAGATGACGGTATTACCCAGCAAGATCAGAAGTCTATTGCCACATGAGTCCACTGGCAGCTAGTGGTAACGGCACAGCAAGACCGCAGTTTAAGACAGAGAGCTTGTTCAGCACAGGAAGTATAGGATCCCACAAATCCTGTACTGTACCAGTCTGGCCACCAGTAGGGTCCCACCACACAGAGCATTTCCCGCGATCAGTATCCTCTCTCCGAAGGGCAGTTCGGACATATATCTGCCGGATCGGCGACGTCAACGGGACAGGTAACGTCATAATGTCTACATATGCCTTAGATGCGGACCTCCCCAACAAATCTGAGGCCACGAGAGAGCAATCGGCCCCACATTCCTTCCTCTGCATGGTCGGAAATGTATCAAAATTGTAAAAAACGGGAAGACATAGACCAACTAGCTCGGCTCTTGGATTGAGACCTGGGCAGTCTGGAGGTACCGTCTATCGAACGGGGCTGCCCTATGTCCTGAGCACTAAGACACCTTCTAGTTCTGACTGTAAACTGTCTGCACATGTGTCTGCATGCTCAGACTGTTTACACTGCTCTACAATAAATTAATATTGTAGAGCAGTGTATTGGACTTGAACCAGTGATCAGAGCATCGCTGGTTCAAGTTCAAGTTTGAAAAGTAAAAAAATGTAAAAAAAACTCAAAGTTTACACATTTAAATTTAAAAAATACATAAAAATATAAACCCCAAAAATGTCACTTTCTCATAAAAACACTTAATAAAGTATAAAAAAAACACACAAAAAACTCACATATTCGGTATTGCCGCATCCGTAACAATCTGTATAATAAAACAGAATTGTTACTGGACCCGCACGGTAAACTCCGGAGGAAAAACTCAAAAAAACATTCCGTAAAAAGATAATTTTTAATTAGTACCTTTAAAAAAAATGCTCTAAAAATTGATTTAAAAAATGTTCCGCACTCTAAAATAGCCCACTAAAAGAACAACTCTTCTCGGAAAAAAGCCCTAACCGGATTCGTTGGAGATTTTCACAAATTAGTTTTTATAATAGAAATTTAATAAATACACAAAACCCCCACTAGTGAACCCTGTAAAAAAAACACAAAAAAGATAATTTTGATTATAACCCTATAAAATGCTAATAAGTGATTAAAAAGTTATGCACTGTAAATAAAGAACAAAAAGAACAATCTTCATGCAAAAAATAGCCCTTACCAGATTTGTGAGGCAAAAAATAAAAAGTTATGCATAGAAAGTCGATGATGCTATAATTAACAACATTTTCGCCAAATTACTTATCCAGTAAAAATGGGAAAAAATATAAAAAAAGTGGGGTTTAGTAATAAATTAGATGTGTTCGTCTAATCGTGGTGACCCATAGAATAAAAATAATATACTATTTTATGGTATGGTAAACAGCCAAAAAAAAACCCACAGAAAATTCTTTCTAAAAGTTGATGATTTTCATTTCCTCCACCAACAAAGAGTTAATTAAATCTCACCAATTAGCTATAGATGCCCCAAAATTATTTACCAGAAAAGTGCATCTCACGTGGTAAAAGAAATAAGCCCCTATAGGTCCACATTAAAATAAAGAAAAAAAATGATAGCCTGTAGCAAACAGTGACATAGCAAATCTGATCTGGATGGCGCCTCCTTCCCTTCTATGCCCGGCCGTGCGCCCATACAGCAGGCACCACCACACATGGGTTATCGGTGTACTCAGGAGAGATTGGGTATCAAACTTTGTGGAGCCTTTTTTCATTTACCCACTCAAATGAGTGTATTGTGAAAAATATTACAATTTGTAGACCACACCTCCATTTTGTTTTAACCCCTTAAAACACTAAGGGTTAACAAAACTTATAGAAAGTGGTTTTTCATACGTTAGTAGTGTATTCCATAATGGGCTAATTAAGTCTCGCTATTATTTAGGCCTCTCAGTGTCAATTAGAAGTTGAGCAGGTTCATCTAAGTATGGGTTTTGGTGATTTTCCAAAAAATGTAAAAAAAAAATGGCACCAAAGTTCTGAGCCTCATAACATTCTAGTAAAATATGTGGAATCTTAATAAACCATCCAACATAAAGCAGACATTTGGGAAATGTAAGTTATGAATTTATTTGGGTGCTATGACTATCTGCATCAAAAGTAGAGAATTTAGAACTTTGAAAATAAAGAATTTTTCAAAATGTTTGCCAAATTTCGTTTGTTTTCATAACTAAACACAAAAGATTTCATCCAAATTTTTAATTTGAAGTACAATCTAAACATCCCCTGGATATCTCATAGAGTTCCAAAGCTATAACCACTTATAGTGACACAAGGCAGATTTAAAAAATGGGGCCACGTCCTAGAGGCCAAAATAGAGTCCCGTAGGGGTTAAAGAGTAACTGTCATTTCAGAGGATTTTTGATATTGTGGGGAGGGGGCAGTTATGAATGTTTTTCTGATATACTTCATTAACAAATTCTCCTTAGCCCTCATTCACACGGCTGTTGGGGGACGTATATATGTTGGATGTACGTCCCCCATAGGCTGGCACCATATGGAGCAGTACGATATAACACCTGTGCGGCACCATTCCGTAGGCAGGAGAAAGATAGTACATGTCCTATCTTTCCCGGAATACGGCGCCGTATGGAGTGAACATGTCCTATCTTTCCCTAGAATATGCAGCGAACATGTCCTATCTTTCCCTGGAATATGGAGCGGACATGTCCTATCTTTCCCTAGAATATGCAGCGGACATGTCCTATCTTTCCCTGGAATATGGAGCGGACATGTCCTATCTTTCCCTGGAATATGGAGCGGACATGTCCTATCTTTCCCTAGAATATGGAGCGGACATGTCCTATCTTTCCCCAGAATATGGCGCTGTGCCCCATGTTTCTCTATGGAGAGGGGTGGGGGGGAGCGTCGCTCATCCCCTCCTCCTCTCCCCGGCCCTGACGTGTGCCCGCCGTGCTGCATTACGGCGGGCACACGTTAGTGTGAATTTAGTCTTAGTTTGGAAAGTAACAGGCTGTAATGTGCCCCCTAGTTACAATGTTACTTCTACGTTGCTAAGGAAAAATCTGTCTACAGATTTGTTTTCTACACAGAGTGTTAACCCTTTCTGCTCTCTCCCTGGCTGCAGTATGCTTTGAGCATAATTTTTAAACATCAAGCTGAATGTGAAAAGGATTAGTCCTCACCTCCAGAGTTGCTTAACCAAACTACCGAAACAATATAAGTGCGTCTTTACTGTTGCTCACCCAATGCTTCCAACCTGTACTGCACGACACGGATTCCGCACGGACCTCTGCGTAAATGGATGCTTGGAAAGAAGAAAGAATAATCCAGCGTGCTGTATCCAGGTGGTAAAAAATCTTGATTGCTTTATTATGGACTCGTAGTCCGGATAAAAACTGACTAAGAGTGTCGGATGACACTGGAAACGCGTTGGCCGGAGTAGGCTAACCTACACCATCTGCGGCTTTGCTGTGCTGTGACTACGGCGGTAGTCATAATTTTATAATTCAGTTTTTATCCGGACTACGAGTCCATAATAAAGCAATCAAGATTTTTTACCACCTGGATACAGCACGCTGGATTATTCTTTCTTCTTTCCATTGCTTAACCAAACACAGGGAGATTAGATGTGCGCACATGCAGCCCCCATAGACAGACACTGCTACATGCTGAAATATGCATTTCTTGGGGCGGGGGGTAGCTTGATTTTTTTTTTTACAAACAAAGCAAAATTTGTTAATGAAGTGTATTAGAAAAATGTTCACTACATCCTCCCATGCACAGTATAAAAATTATTTCAAATGAAGGTTACACTTTAAGCATTTGGGGAGTCCGTCCTTTTTATCACAACTGACTCTTCTCCACAGCCCTGCATTTTATGATGTAATAATTTATTATACACAATTGGCTTGGTTTACCCCATTTGTGAAGTCCATCTAGTGAATGGCTTTGCATTAAATTGTGGTTTAGCTGTGGTTTGATTGCTTATTTCTGTTTTTGTTTCTGTACAGGTCCCGATTAGGCTTAAATCTCACAGACTGGATTAGGCATGGATCTGCTAATACACCGCCATACAGTACTGGAGGAAGTCTTCACTTATATGTTACAGCCCTGCCATATATTAAGGGCACCCGCATCCACTGTCATACAGCATCTCCGCCAGCAAAGAAAGATGGACTGTGCCTTCTAAATGAAGATGTCCACAGCTGTTGGGTTGTGTTTAGGAGCTGCCTAAAGTCTATCATTGATTTTCTGTTGGTCACAGGTCAATTGGTCCCAGAACAGAGATATTTCTGTACATTTCAGACCCTGGTTAATCAGAAAGGTCACCTTGCTGACATCTCGGGCCGTCCCATACATACTAAGAGAAAGCACCTCCAGCATTGTACTATCCATTACATGGGGATGGGACAGCTGCAGGCCAGTAAAACATAGTATGTGACAGCTTTAAGATGTTGTGTAGTCCTGTTTTATGGTCGGGTTTAACCTCATGTTTATCTCAAACATTTGTACATTCCATGACTCGCCTGGATATTCCCATCTCATCTCATCTCTTGGGGGGTATATTTTCATATATATTTTACTCCTGTGTATCATCCTTTTCTTCTAACCTTAGGAAATTTGGAAATTATCAATTTGCAGGTTTGGGTGGACCCAGCCAGAGTACCAGAGGTTCTGTGTCACATAATAATAGATCTCCAAGGTCTATTACAAGTCCATTTTAATAATGTGAGCATATTTTGTCCTACTTGATAGTATCAGCAGGACTGTGAAAATGGTTTAAAGTTCCAGGATTGTAGCTGGGGGCGTGTCCTCCTCACTCTGTCCTGTCCTTAGCTCTCTGCATTGAGACGCTTCTCAATACCTCCCCTGGGCTATGAGTAAAATCTTCAGCAGTCCTCTGCTTGAATAATACAGCAGTCATTGAGAACAGAAGGTCTGTGCATAGCTCAATACAAAGACATTCATGCCTATAGTGATAAACTGTGGGACATTACCAGAGCACCCCAATACTGAGGGTGATAGTACAGCACAAGGACATGACTAGCAGGATAGCCTGTACAGGCGTGAAATAGCTGCCGTAAGCTCCAGTTGTTTGGGTTGACAATCGATGAAGACGAGCTATTCATACCCAGGACTTCCCCTTCTATTCAATATGGTGAGAAACTTGTAAAATATTTATAACTAGTCACATGGTAAAGTATGCCGCACACTTGTGTATAGACTGAGGGACATTGTTTATCCAGTGAGGAGTAGAAGAAAATCATCAGAAAACAGAAGGGGAACACAGATTGTGGGCGCAAGGCAAAAAATACAGACTCCACTCAAATTATACTGTTTCCTATGTGGTATCTCTCTTGGCTTCTTATGGCCTTTCTGATGATCTACATTCATATGCTCAAAATCACACACTTAAGGAACCTGCTACCGTCATCTCTTAGGTAGGTAGTAAAAGCACTCCCTTTTTAGTACTTCCACCAACCCAGGTTACTATTACCTTGTTATCTCTTATGCCTATTATATCCGATCTAAAAAAAAATATCTATATTGTCATTAGATCACTTTGGGTGGGCATTTATGAAACTTTTTCAGATTTTTTTTTAGCTTTTTTTTAGTTTTTTTCCGTCTTTTATTGCTGTTTTGCAAAGTTCGCCTTGTTCTTTTTTTTTTTTCAGTGCCGAAAATTGTCATTAGTTTCCAGATGTTTGATGTAAGAAAATGTTGCAATTTTGCATTTAAAAAAAAAAGGAATGCGATCTAATACCAAAAATAAAAAAAAACTTTGATAAACATGTCTGGGAAAAATCACATAAACAGGCGCAAATAAGCACCAGACAAAAGAAAACTATGATAAATGTGGCCGTGGTGTTACAGAGCTGGCCAGACATCATCTATCCTGTAGCTGCTCAGCGGAGAATCACACATAAGCACTTAGGTAACTGAAACCACCAGAAAACAGCAAGGCCAGGACTTGCACCATAGAAAAGTCTACAGCTCCATAAATAGAGCACATCCAGTTATGGAAACCATATAAAAACCTAATGCTGAAACATACAACATGCACCGCATACATGGAATACATCACATACAATGCTCCCGCTCCAAGGCTTAGGCACGCGCCTGGACTGCTCACCCATTCAGTAACACCGGTGCTCACATGCTAAGCTAGTGAAAGGCTGACCTGTGAAATCCTGTGCTCCCTGCATTGTCCTATACTACACTCAGTGGAAAGAATCTCTCCTCGCAGTGTAAGGGACAGCTCTGCTATTTTTACACCAATACTAAAAGTTACCCTCATACATAATGCCTCCGTTAAGAACCTCAGCAGAGAAAAGACCCGTGTACAGGGGAACCTGGGCCTATGTTTCACACCCAGTGGCGCAAAGTCTGTGCCAGGCCCCCCTGACTATGATGTATGTCTCATAGTACTAGTCTTCTCATATGGGAAAGTGATACATTATGGGCCCTCAAAGCCTCCTGGGCCCGGTTGCGACCGCATCCTCTGCACCCCCTGAATTTACACCCCTGTTCACACCTCGCTTCCTAACCATCTCCCAATACAAGATGTTCTGTTTCCCCAAATGTAGGTAAAAGGAGAAGAGTTACTGTTTGATGGACAGCACCCTGCTTACAGGAGACTGGGCCTTGGTTGTGCACCAGACCTCGCAGAGGACACATCACTTTGCTCTACTATATATACTCACAAGTGCTGAAGCATAAATAGGATGGAATATCACAGGTTTATTGTTATTTATTTAAATCAATCTTTATATTTATTTTTTTCAGGACATTCATATTTGGTTGTGCCCAACACTGCCCTGGGGGTCAGAAATCCAAGCATTTTAGTTATGTGTAATATGACGCAAGGAGTCCCTGCCTGTCGCAGAACAGCCGCTTCATTTGCTGGAAACGTTGTTACCCGGTGTTCCCAGAATGAAGATGGAGATATTAAGATTGAGACAACTGAGTGCAATTCTTGTCAGTAAGAATGTGACTAGAGGTGATTTAGGTATTAGAATGTTATTTAGTGGTCCCATATACTGGTAACAGCATTCATCAGATGGAGCAAGGAGAGGATGCTCTGCCCTGATGAATATATCGCTAGTGTATTCTTCACTCCATTATAAAATATCACAGTATTTCCCTTTTAGCAGCTCAATTATTACTGGTGTAAAATAATGTACTTTGAGAGAAGGAATCTTCAATTTTAAGGCCTTATTCACACTGCCATGTGCTCACCCAGACTGGATCCAGGGCGTAGCACATAGCTGGATGGAGAAGGAGGCGGGACTGGGCACTCATCACCCCTCCCCTCTCCATTGAAAGCCGAGTGGTACAGATCAGTCACAGCGCACCATGGCCGGGTGCCATAGACTTCTGTTATGGTGGTTGTATAGAGAGTGTGGTCAGGAAGATCATCCTCAGGTTAGGTGCTGCCTGCATAGCTAGGGTATAACCAGAGAGTGTATGAAGCCCTAGTGATATCACACAGGTCACTAGAAGATACATAGATGAAACAATCAGAACAAAATACTACAACCTCAGAGGTGGAGATCACCTATTGTGAATAGTGAATCCTGTGTATAAATCTATTCCTGTCCGTCAAGACAATGATGTGACTGCTGAGAAGTGATCCAAGTGATCTAAAGTATATAAAGTACTGTATAAGGGCTTATTCAAACAATTGCATCCCCAAAAAATGCGGAGTGTGACACTCTTTCTCAGACGTTGTATCCTTACTGTTTTTTTTTTTTTTTTGTCGTCTGCCTTTTTCACATCCGCAAAAAAAAAAAAAACCTGATGGTTTTCTAGTGTATGTTCTCCATAGCGCAGCTGGTGGCCTAGCAACATTTGAGAAAAAATTGCATACAAATGTCATCCATGTGCCGTATGTATTTTTTGTAAATTCATTTATCTTAGGCTACATGCACACTGCCGCGTGCCTGCCGCACGGTAGCACGGCGGGCACACGGCAGCGCGGGGAGAGGAGGAGGAGGTGGTGAGCGCCGCGCACCCCCGCCCCTCTCCATAGGAAGATATGGGCCACGACGCTGTAATACGGGAAAAGATAGGACATGTCCTATCTTTTCCCAGGCTACGGAGCGGTACGGTGCCGCACGTGTATATACGTATATACGTCCCCCATACATGTGTGTGAATACAGCCTTAGTCTGATGCACCTTTTTTGGTTGTATTTTAGAGACTTTTTGTGCGCATTGGGGTATTTGCCCAATTTTTTGCACCTTTTTCCAAAAGTTCACCAGAGTTTACCATGTAGCAGTAATCCTGGTTATTTCACCTGCTGCCAGATGTTTGCACCTTATTTAACATTGATTTGCACCTATATGGGCGCAAATAATTGTGTAATAACACGACAGTCCTGACCATGCTTAGGAAAAGCGCAAAAAAACTTTATTTGACGGAGACAAATAAGGTGCAAAAAAACCCCTCATAAGGCGCGAAAAGAGAAATAAGATAAATTACCCTCATAAGGCTTCTGTGGAGGTCCGTGGTCTGCATGTGAGAAAAAAACAGTGCATGCTTAAACTTTTTTCTCACTGTCTGCACATCCGTGAAAACTGACCCATAGGAATAAATTGGACAGTAGGTAATCTGGAAAAAAAACTGATAGCATACAGACCTCGAAAAACCCTTACTGGGCACCCACGTCTGGTCTGGGGAAGTCTCCATATTATTCCAATGTTAAAAGTGATAAATGTATAATTCATTTCCAGGCCACGTTCTCCTAATTATGGAAATAAAACGTATCCAGAAAAGTTCAAATCAACGAGATATGCAGCATATCAAGCAGCAGGCGAAGCATTACAAGCTAGAAAAAATCAGTAATGAATAAGCCCCCAAATTCTTTTTTTTTTTTTAATAAATAATCCTTATTTCCCTTTTCCCCAATTTCTAAATAGCTTTCTTGAATATAAATAAGAAAAATATTTATTTTAGATGAAAGGTATAGGAATTCTCCCTTTAAACATAAAAACAGGAGTAACTATTTTAGTGGATTAGCGATTTTGTAATTTCCCATGCATTTAAACTGTCCACTTTTCTTTTAATATCTCTGCTTGCAGCCAGTGAATGCTGCCATATTTGTTTACATACAGAAACTGAAACCTGTACATATGTAATAATTCTCACAGCTGAATAGGGTTGTTCTTGCATGTAACATGTAATCTAAAAAATGTAACTTCAGCTAAAAAATGTTTTGGGTTTTGGGCACAAGCATTAAATTTAAAGCTAAAGTTAAAACTAAAGTTCAGTAAATTAGCAGCATCCAAAGACCATCCCCAGAGGTCATAGGGCAGAGAAGTCTGTTTGTAACTTGGGGTCATCTGTAAGTAGGGTGTTCTTGAAGGGTTCAGTATGGAATATTACTCTGTAAGAATCCTTCACAGCTCAGGGCCATGCTACCTGAACTGCAGCCAGAAAACTTGGTAAGCAGATTAAAAAAAGATTGGTCCCAGTTCCATAATTAAAAATATTAACTTCCTTTATTATGACAAGTTAAAATACAGCAACGTAATTTTCCCATACTAAGCAGCTGAGGCGTTTCAGGCAAAAGAGAAATCACATGCCCGTAGTCATAGCAATGAGGGGTCCCAGGTACCTCCACTCGGTGATCTCCGTCAGCTCCATAGAGATAAATGGAGCAGGGCAGTTATGAATGGCCATCTGCTCCATTAATCTCGGGAAGTGATAAGGGGTCCGACGGAGGTACCTGGGACCCCATCGGACCCCTCTTTCTTGTGATCAGCAAGTTCTCTTTAAGGAAGATCAGTCCCAGCTCCGTGATTAAAACTTTCTTTATTATGACTTAATATAAATACAGCAAAATGATTATCCATACTAAGCAGCTGACGTGTTTCGGGCAAAAGAGAAATCACATGCCCTTAGTCATAGCTCTACCTATATCATGTACACACATCATTGTATGAGTCTGGAGGCCAGCACCCTGCCCAGTGCTCATGTATGTAGCATCACTGTATATATCTTCTATGACCCATCCAGATGCGTGCTAGTCCTGCTCTTCTGGTGAATCCCACTCCTCACAGTACATTGTGCAGCTAGTTCTCATACTGGAGGCTGCAGGATGGTCTCAACATTAGACTTCATCAAGTTACTTGTCCTGTGAAGCCCCTCATCATCACCTTCACCATGAAGAAGGCATCTTAAATAGGCAGAACAATTTGATTGTGAGCTCATGGGGTCAGAGATGATGGGAGGTTTACATTATGTGTGATGGGGAGATTGTATTGTGAATCGGAAATGATGAGAGTTGCATTGTGTGTGAGGGGGACATAAGGAAGTGAGCTCCTGGGATCAGGCATGATTGGATTGTGTCAGGATTAGCGATGCGTGGATCCACTGGACCACCACGGGAGGTACCAGGAGACAGTCTCGGGGTCAGGTCCAGGCACAATCGATTCAGGATGTAACGTCAAGTCCAATCCAGAGTCAGCAATGGGAGGTCCAGGCAGATGGAAATGGGAGGTCCAGGCACACAGGAACACTAGACATTGGAACTCAGGAGCAGGAACACACAGGAGCAAGAACGCAGGATACATTGGACATGGAAACTCAGGGGCAGAAACACACTGAAACTCAGTATACACAGGAACACACAGGAATATCACTGGGGAGCTTTTTCTAAAGCTGTGAGGCACAAAGACAGGCTAAAATAATTTTTCTGAAAATGGCCAGCGCCAATTATTGGCATGCTGGTCCTTAAAATTTGAAGGCGTGTGTGCCGTGAGAGGGACACAGGTAGGGAGGTAGGTCGCAGGAGCACCCGTGATAGTATTCCCCCCTTTTGGCCTCCCCCTCTTCTTGGACTGGAGAAACACCAGTTTGGAAGAGCACAATCCAGCATGTTCTCCTCGGGTTCCAAAGACCTCTCCTCTGGGCCGAACCCCCTCCAGTCGACAAGGTAGAATCGTTTCCCTCTGACGTTCTTCATGTCAAGGACCTCTTTCATCTCAAAGACATCAGAAGCATCAGCTTCAGGAGAAGGTACTTGCCGGGTAAATCGTGGAATGAATTCAGGATGCACATGGTGGGAGGAAGGCGGAGCTTATACGCCACTGGATTAATGCACTGTAACACCTCCAACGGTCCCAGGAAACGTGGACCCAGTTTATAACTGGGGATCTTCAACCAATCATACCTGAGGAATAGCCACACTTTATCTCCTGGAGAGAAGGTGGGAGGATACCTGTGTCTCTTGTCAGCCTGAGTTTTGGTATGGGCGGACGCCTGAAGCAGAGACTGACGAGTCTGTTCCCAGATGGATTTAAGGTCTTCTACCAACTCTTCCACAGCAGGAACATCAGCAGACATGGAGAGAGGTAGGAGTGGACGTGGATGTCTCCCATGCACAACAAAGAAAGGGGCAGAACCGGCAGACTTGGATACCAGGGAGTTGTAGGAGAATTCTGCCCATGGGAGCAGGATGGACCATTCATCCTGCCGGGCGGAGACAAAATGGCGGAGATAGCAGCCTAGGGTCTGATTAACACTCTCAACTTGTCCATTGGACTGACGTTGGTAAGCAGATGAGAAGTCCAGCTTCACTTGTAGTTGACGGCACAGGGACCACCAGAAACGGGACACAAACTGGACCCTCAGGTTCGAGACAGAGAGGTAGTGCAGAGGTAGTCACTGAAGCCGGAAGATGTGCTGGAAGAACAGGCTGGCAAGACATGAAGCCGATGGCAGGCCTGGATGAGAAACTAAGTGGGACATCTTGGATAAGCGGTCGGTTACCACCCAGATGACGGTATTACCCGAGCAAGATGCAATAAAGTCTATTGCCACATGAGTCCACGGGCAGCTGGGTAACGGCAACAGAAGACCAGCAGGTTTAAGACGAGATTGTTTCAGGCACAGGAAGTATAGGATCCCACAAAATCCTGTACATCCTTGACCAGATCTGGCCACCAGTAGGGTGCCCAGCCACACGAGAGCAATGTCCCGAAGTCAGTATCCTTCTCCGAAGGGCAGGTCGGACATATATCTTGCCGGATCGGCGACGTCAACGGGACAGGTAAGTAAATGTGCTACAATATGCCTAGGAGCAGGATCCTCCCCAACAACATCTGAGGCACGGGAGAGAGCATCGGCCCTCACATTCTTCTCTGCATGGTCGGAAATGTATCAGAAAGTGGAAACGGGAGAAGAGCCTGTCTTGGATTGAGACGCTGGGCAGTCTGGAGGTACAGTATTATCAGTATAGATACTGACTGGATAATGAGCACCCTCCAGAAGATAACGACATTCTTCCAAAGCAAGTTTAATAGCCAGAAGCTCCCGATCACCGATGGAGTAGTTCCGTTCTGCGGCTGAAAAGGTCTTGGAGAAGAACCCACAGGTGAGAGTTCGGCCCTTGGGACCCTTCTGTGTGAGAACGGCTCAAGCACCAACGGATGAGGCGTCAACCTCTAACAGGAACGGTTTCCCAGAGTCAAAGCGGGTGATAACAGGAGCAGATGAAAAGGCAGGGAAAGTGGGTAGCGGTTTTCCACCGTGACTTTATTGAGGCCACGGTAATCGATGCACGGATGGAGAAGAACCATTCTTCTTGGACACACAGGAGACGGAGACTTGTGTATAAAGCCCTTGTGCTGGTTCTCCTTTATGTAGACCGACATGGCTACAGTTTCAGGAACTGATAGGGGGTACAATCGACCCCGTGGAGGAGATGCACCCGGCCCCAAGTCTATGGGACAGCCACATAGGGTCGATGTGGCGACAGAGTCTCTGCTTGCTTTTCTGAAAAAACATCTACAAAGTCTGCATAAAGAGCAGGGAGACCCAGCAGAGACTTGGAGGACTCAGAAAGTGAAACAGCAGAGACGGGACAAGGTGATTACAAACACAATCCGGTCCCCAGTGGAGAACTTCACCCATCTGCCAGTCGAGCAATGGTGCGTGGCGCTGCAACCATGGAAGACCCAGAAAGACTGAAGTGCACTGGGTTCACACATAAAAGGAAAGTCTCTCACTGTGCAAGACCCCTACTTGTAGGCATAGGGGTTCAGTGCAGTACCGTATCGGATCCTGGAGAATCTGCCCGATGACTGACAAGATGACCAGCTCGAGACGGACCACAGGAAAATGATACTGAGAGACCAAGGCAACATCCAGGAATCCAGGAAGGCAGAGGCAGGAAACGGGTCACCCATCCCGGAGCTGAGTAAGACAGGTATGTTCAGATGTGGAGAAGCTTTGTTCTCACCTAGGGACGCTTCTCCCAAGGACCCTAGGTACGTGTGTTTCCAGGACGCTGAGGACGGAGTGGACAGGTCTGAAGGAAGTGCTCCGGGCTGGCACAGTAGAGACAGAGGTTCTCCTGAAGTTGCCTAGATCGTTCCTGGGAAGACAGCAGAGCTTGGTCCACCTGCATAGGCTCCTGTAGACGGTACAGCCGGAGGCTGCAGCGGCCTTTGGAAAGCAGGAGCTAAGCGAGGTAGGCGTCATGGATGAACTTGGGGTTGCTTGTGACGTAACTCGCGTCAATCCGAGTAGCCAAGGTGATGAGACCACTCAGGTCGCAAGCGGCCAATGCGTCCTTGACTTGAGGAGAGAGCCCTTTCCGAAAGGTTGTGGACAGGGCTGCATTGTTCCAGGAGAGCTCCGAGGCCAGGGTCCAGAACTGGACAGCATATTCTCCCACGGAGTTCCCCTGACGAAGATTCAGCAGCACAGGCTGCGGCAGAGGTGGACCGAGAAGGTTCTTCAGACACGGAGCAGAATTCTGCCAGAAATGCTGTATGAGTAGCCGTGACCGCGTTGCCTCTGTCCCAAAGAGAAGTAGCCCAGGCCAGGGCCTTCCCGGAGAGGAGACTAATGATAAATGCCACCTTGGATCGCTCCGTGATGAACTGAGACAGCATGAGTTCAATGTGCAGGGAGCACTGAGTAATAAAGCCCCTGCACAGCTTGGGGTCCCCATCATATGTCGGGTATTGACAGTCGTAGCCTGGGTTCAGGGACAGGAAGGCTAGCCGGGATAGCAGTACACTCGGCTGGAGCAGTTGCAGGAACCTGATGCTGAGAGGCTGGCAACTGATGCAGCATGGCAGTGACTTGACCCATCTGTTCACGTTGTGCGGCAATCTGCTGGGATTGCTGGACCACGATGGTGGCAAGATCGGGCCACCAGGAAACTGAACCATGGCGAGACCCATGGTCGGATCTTACTGTCAGAATTCGGGATGTGTGGATCCACTGGACCCCTGCAGAAGGTGGTATTAGCCTGAGTCTTAGTGGCACCTGGTCTTCACCAGAGCCCGCCGCAAAGCGTGATGGACTTGCTGCGGCAGGGTACCACCAGGGCGTTCCACAGGTGCGACTAGCTCGCTGTGGTAGCTGAGGTTGAGGTACTTTAGCAGGAGACTGTCTCGGGGTCAGGCACAGGGTCAGGGCAGGTGACAGAGATGCAACGTCAAGTCCAATCCAGGGTCAGCAACGGGAGGTCCAGGCAGATGGGAAACAGGAACGCTGGACACACAGAAACACAGGAATATCGCTGGGGAGCTTTTTCTAGGGCTGTGTGGCACAGAGATCCGGCAGGGTGTGCAGGAAGAGGCAGGCTTAAATAATTTAGCTGAAAATCTACTGAAGGCGACGTGTGCGCCCTAGGAGGCAGGGGCACGCCGAGCTTAGGTGACGTGGGATCGCGGCAAGGTGAGTGACTCACCGGGAGACCGTGGCAGCTGAGGAGAGGGTCATGGGTGATAGGTTGCAGGAGCACCCGTGACAGATTGATACATTGGGGCATATTTATCGCCGGAATTTTCGTAGCGGCTTCTGCCTCTTGATATATCAGGCCAGGTGGCCCACAGCATCTATTCTACACCTGGCAGGGCCTGGCGTACAAAAAACGCAGCCGGCAACTTTCACATATGCAAAGTCGCCAGCATCAGCGACTGCGCCAGCGCTGGTACAGCAAGATCCCGCGTCGGCCCACTCCCGGCCGGCGGCACCTTCCACTTGGCCGGCCAAGCCCCTCCTCATCCCCCTAGCGGAGAGGGCAAAATAATCGCAAGTGCTAGCAATAAGCTGACGTGGCGCAGCGGCCCTGATAAATATGCCCCAAAATAAGATTGTGAGCTCCTGGGGTCAGGGATGATAGGAGTGATAAATTATATGAATGATTGTAAGCCTTTGTGGTCACAGATGATGGGAGTGATGCATTGTGTGTGATAGAGAGGTTACATTGTGAGCTCTTGTTGGTCTAGGATGATAGGAGTAATGCATTATACAGCCACATATAGGTGATATAGTGGCCTCTCTCATCCAGATTTATGAGCAATCCAGTAGGCAGGTGCGGCCCTCCGCTGGTCCCTATACACTGCACTCGTGTGATGATCTGTGCAGGAAGAGGCGCTCGTCCAGCTGTGTGTCTCCCTGGCACCTGTTCATCGCAGCCTCACTCATAAAAACGCTTGGTTAAGATTCCTGTATCATTCTCCATGACTGTTCACATTCCCGATCCCGACACGTGACACTAAACAATGGGGATCATTATAGAAGGGGGCAACACATAATGTAAGAGATTTCAGCGTGTAACATGGAATCTGCACTACACCGAGCACTTCTCAAATGGCAGAAAACTACAGGAGAGGGGCCCCGGACCACCTACACAGACCCCCACACCATCCCCACCAGGGAACCCTGCTAATGCTCATACAACCTGGGAGGCTGCAATCTGAGCAGACCCCAACACAAACCACCAGAATGAAATAAATAGGATCACTGGTGTAATATTGTATTCTGTCTGTGTTCCTACACAGGTAACTTTCTGAGCAGCTCTGTCCTGTACAAGGTGTTACCCTGAGGGCCATACGAACCTGCAGCCACCTCCATCCTTCCTTGTCTCTCCTATGGATTTGCTGGTATGTGTTAGCCTCACCGTGACTCTGGTATTCTGTTCTTGAAGCAGGATTTCAGGCTGAACATGTTTACTACACTGCGTTCATTCAGAGACTGCGTCTGGAGATGCGCAGCTGAAGTGCCATATCTGTAACACCCATCGACGAGCTATTAAAGGGCACCCACCATGTGCATAATGCCTCTAGTGCTGCGTAGAGACCTCTTATAGGTGCAGAGTCATATATACATTTACATACAGATGAAACAATGCAGAAATCTTCTTATGGATATGCTAATCACTTACACAGATATCCACAAGGGCTCCGGCTGTAGTCTGGAAAAGCTCCCATTTTAGCTGTGGTGTCCATGAGGGCCTTGGATCTACATCCCTTATAGCAGTGATGGCGAACCTTTTAGAGACAGAGTGCCCAATCTACAACCAAAACCAAGACAATTTAAACAGTAACCTATTGATCTCAGCTGTATCAGAAGTTTCAATTGTATTGGCGTCCTGAGGACACCAATACGATAGAAAGAAGATGGAGAAATTTGGATTATAGCTTCCAGGGTTCCCTGAAGAGGTAGATTATGGGGACCCAGAGCAGGAGCTCCAACTATAATCCATCTCTGTCCACACCTGTCCTGGCAGCCAAGGCGGTGTCGCTTTAAAATAGCGCTGAGCATAGCATGTCCATAACTTGGACCACAGGAGGAATCCTTGAGGTGAAGGCATGGGTGCCCACAGAAAGGGCTCTGAGTGCCACCTCTGGCACCCGTGCCATAGGTTCGCCACCACTGCCTTATAGCTTTGAAGTAACCATTTAAATACCTCCGCTTTCTGTCTGCGCATCAATGTATGTCCTGGCCTTGTCTTAGTCATACAGCTACAATATCTTGTATATGCTTGACACATCAGCACACAGAGCCCTTATATACTGAAACTCACCAACAGAAGCTATATATCTGAAACTGTGACATGTTTCCATTTACTGCCAGCAAGCCATGGTCTTGAAATTGGTGAAATCTCCAGCCTTACATTATATGACATTATTATGATATGAATGAATGCTGTGAGTGAAGCCATTGATGTGTACAGAGACTATTTGTATGAAGACACAACATTGTAAATTACATATACACCTTCTAACAAGGCGGCCATGGTTAGAAGGTGTATAGAACTGATGGTACAGTTTCATTTCATTGAGAGGAGTTTCCCAGGCCTGACATATTGGTTGCGCTCCAACACTTGGTGCTAGAAGAACAGCGATGAAGGAAGGTGGAAGCCCAGCTCTGTCCTCAGTATTAATGTCCATCTTGAGTTTGTTCTCTTTTTTAACAGTTGGAGTCAGCGCCCCCTATAAAGCCAGGTATATAGCTGGACCACCATAGCTGGGCAGTCCTGCCGGGTTTAGGCTGTGTTCACACGCTGCGGATTAAGGACAGATTGTCTCAGTGAATTTAACATGGAAGAGAACCTGCAGTAAAAGGGGTTCATGGAATGTGCTCCAGATCTTATCTCAAACTGATACAATTGACGGAAAACACAGGTGGATATATAATGGAGATGTAGTGTGGATGTGGAATTTGTATGGCATTTGTCTATGGCATGAAATAAACCCACTGCACTATTACATCTTCACCCAACGACAGGTCCTACAAATATACTCTACAGCACCCAGAGAAGTCTCTATCTATATGATAATGCTACATCCTGAACTGAACCTTTACACTCTTCACATTTGCTTACATGTGAATTGTTTTTGTATCATTTGTCTAGATTTCACTTTTTCTCAATTAAATTTAGTTAGAAATAACACGACAAGACACATGGAGGGAATGTGCGCGCTGCAGGTGACAACACACGGCCGCCCTGCAGGATTGCGATTAATGACCAATAATAGAGAGATTTTATTAGATTTATAATAGTAATTCATTATTTATAGGGCACACAGATTATGCAGCTCTGCACAGAGCTTGCCAAATCAGTCCTCAGTCCTATCATCCCGCAGGTCGCTTTCATCCTCTATTATAACACAGAACACATGGGGCGTTTTTAGGGCTCACACTTCACCTTCAGACGATTTGGGGTAAAATAAAACTTTTAGGCTCCTGCAATTCTCGACAGCTGCAATGCAAGTTCAAAGCTCTGCTCTCCTCTTAAAACTTACATCTGTTCCTTAGAAAAGTGGTTATAAAACAGCAGAGAGAACACGGGGGACCTGGAAGATACATTTGTTTGCCCACGTGCAGCCATTATCTGCGGCTGTCGTACATAAGACGCGGCCACATGGCAAGGGATGCAAGTTACATTGCTCCAGACTGACACCTGCTGCTAAGAATGGAGAGGCAGCACCACAGTACTGGTGTACATCACTACACGGGCAGTACACACCTCTATACACCCATAGTAACACAACCTGGAGAGGAAGAATAGCCATCTCATTCAGCTTTTATTCCTGCAGTGTACATTCCCAGGTGATTTCCATAAGGAAAATTAATTTCTCCCTGCTGCCGAGGATCGAGCAAGACAATCCCAAATTTTATGTCCTGTCCGAATAGAGGATTCCCCTAAATCCCACCCACTTCCAGCTTTGCATTAGATTTCTATAAGATATTAGACATTGAAAATATCTGTCTTCTGAGATAAGAAATGTATCACACAGATTCAATAATCCTGTACAGATAAATAAGAACCTGTGCAGGGAAAACTTCTGTGAGGTCCTGAAGGGCCAGTGTGATTGTAGCACAGGGGTTTCTTTATTGTTATGTACGGTAAGTACAGGAAACAAGGCAAGATATACGCATACTTTCCTAACTTGTCAGAGACCATTCTGAGGGATTTTTTGAAAATTCCATAAAATTTGCAGCTTTACCTGGATAAACATCTGGGTGTGAAGCCTGCTATGGGGGAAATTGGCTGTGTTTTAGCTGTGTATCAGAACTTATGTCCCAATATAATTTGAAAAGGAGGAAATTCCTAATAAAAGCAGTAGGACGCATTTTTCCAGTGGTCCATGACCGGTGGCTGATGGCACAAGACACTACCTTCAGGCGTATAATAATGGGCAAAGATACTGTTTAGATTTGATGTGTGATGATCACAGTGAGGCCACATATTATTTTCCTGTGGTCTTCGAGATAAAGTGGCTTCCAGTCTCGAAAAATTCCCTGTTTGTGTAGGAGCCCTGCGCCACAAACCACTTCTCCTGTGAGGAATGTGGTGGTATCAGTATCAGGAGGTAAGGTCTGTGTAATGAAATTATGTAGGCCCGCTGTCAGACACAGTTACGGTTGTCTATGTCCCCAAATATTCAACAGTTACTCTATTAAAGGGGTATTCCCACGAAGACAATATTCTTAAATGTACGAAGGATAAAATAACACATTCTCTAATTCACTGTTATTAACAAAAGCATTTCACAGATATAATTCCAGCCTGTCTCTATCAGTCCTGGTGTACACAATTTTGGTTTCCCCAGGATCCAACCCTGAATCATAAGTCTAGGGTCAGGGAGGACATATTGGGGCACATTTACTTACCCGTCCGGAGGAGTTCACAGTGCATTTTCCGACGATCATGCACTCTTCTGCAATTCACTAAGATTGTGGGCCCGATATCCTGCAGGTGTCTCTTGCCAGGTCAGGTCTGTCGGAGTTCACCTTCTTCTTCCTGGTGCAAGTAAGTGCTTGATCTTGCGACACAATTTGAAAGTTAAATCCCGCGCTCAGTCCGAATCAGTCGGATCGCCCAACTGGCAAAATCCGATCGCGTGCGACACAATCACATTAAATATCTGCCACAGCCGCGCAAAACCTGAAAACGTCAGAAAGGCCAATGAAAGTGCGGCCGCGGACCCTTAGTAGATAAGCCCCTTTGTTCTCCTGTCTGACTCTGCACTGAGAAACAGTTTGAAGATCACGAAAATGCACAGATGGGTTGTTGCATGCCGCCCCTATTGCTAGAATAGAACGGTAAAGTCAAGATTGTATTATAAAGGCTTTATTTCTGATTGTGGACAACTCGTTTCAAGGACGAATTGTCCTCTTTATCAGGTCCAAAAAATAACATGTATTTAAAAACATTAGTCTCCAGGGGACACGCCAGCAATCCATGACGAGCTCAGAAACACATAGACACTGACTTCCTGCCAGCAAACAACAGCACAGCGTTGTTTGTCCAGTGGAGGGGCTGTATATTGTGACAGAGCTGAGATTATTATAGTATGAGAATAGAATTGTATGTTATATGCATCTAATCATCTCTCATCTCTGATCTGTCTCCTCTCTCTTTTTCTGTGTGTCAGCTTCTGAACATTCACTAGTATCTAAATAAAAGTTTAGATAAACCCTGGACCTTGATAATCTAAGCACATTGTCAGCACACAGCATATCATAGCACAGAGGAATCATGAAGTGTCTGCTTAGAGAGGCCCCACCCACACTCTGGAATCTTACACACTCTGAATCTAGGTAAAACAGAAATAAAACTGAATAAAATTGTGAAGAAGGGGTTAAAATATAAATATATATATATATATATAAAAATAAATATAAACATCACTAGGGGATTAAAATTTGGCCAAACCCCTTTAAGACTTGATTAGACATACATGTTGGGCAACCCAACCCATGGATGAGGGAAGAGCTCCCATAGAAGAGATGATATCTTGGAGTTCCCTCACACAATAATGTGATTTCTGTTAAATACACCGGCTGCATCCAGGCCAAGGTCTGTCAATCAATTAGGAGTAGAGTTGGATGATTTCAGGCCTTAATGAAGAATTCCTTGTCTATGTAGGAGCTCTGTGTAATAAGCCACTTATTAAACCACTGCTGTGATAAATGTGCTGTTTTGGGTGTCCGTGTGTATAAATGATGCCGGTCCCCTCTAGTGACCAGCTCCAGCATATACATAATTCTTGGTGTGGAAGGTGCCAGGCCATGGGTTAGGGACTGTAGCCACATTCTCTGTAATCCATTTGGTGACTATGATACTAATTCATTCTTGCTGATTACACCTGTCATGTATAAAATGTGTCCAAAGCCTCCGTGTCCCAGTGTAGCAGCTGATCATCCTGCAGAGGTGCTGCCTCTTCTACAGAGGTTTCAGGAGTGGTGGGATTTTGTCTTTACAGCTGCTCCTCTGAGATGACAGTGTAGACCTGAAGACCTTCTCTGGTGTTTTTAGGTCTACATCCTGTCATTAATATTCCATGCAACTCCGGACACTAAAAGTTTAAGTGATGGAACATCTTCTGGTGCTTAGATTTGATGTGGTTTTGTGGTTCAGCATATTCCTGGATCCTGGTGGAATTAAGGTAAAGACTAATCTAAGATCACAGGTGGACCAAAGAGCATGGGTTGGACGATAGACTGAGATGAGAAAGGAGGGAAGATGCAGCACTGTGCAGAGTTTTGTGGATGAGGGTGATTATTTTGCAGTGATTGGCACAAACTGGAGGCATCCGTGTAGCATTTGATCTGAAAGATGAGCCTGGCTGCTGCATTAAGAATAGATTGTAGAGGAGAGAGCTTAGTAACTGAAAGGCCAATTAGTAGGAAGTTACAGTAGTCTAGGTGAGAGTGAATAAGCGCAACAATTTGCATTTTACAAATTTCAATTATGAGAAATGGGCGGATTCTGGGGATGTTTCTGAGATGCATGCGGCAAGAGCGAGCAAGTGATTGAATATGCGGTGCAAAGGGGAGGTCAGAGTCCAGCACAACCCCAAGACATCGGCCTGCTGCCCCGGTGCTATAGTGACCCCACAGACCGAGATGGAGAGGTTAGGATAGACTCTGTTAGTGGATGGTGAAAAAACAAGAAGTATCAGTCTTAGAAAGATTACTCAGGTCGAATCTGTTCCACATTCGAAGTGCGATTTACCATTTTTAATCTTTGAGTTTTATTTTTAACTTCGGATATGTCATACTGGCATTGATCTTTTACTAATAAAGTGACAGATTTTAGCAACACAAAGGGGATAACAACGCCAAACATTTCTACAACATTCCAAGTGATTGAATATCTAAACGAGGCAGCAAATCTACTGGCGAAAAATACATTTTGTACACAGAAAGGTAAGCACCTCTTGTACTCTACTCTTTATGTATGGAATTGAACAATCTACACATGATGCACTCTCCCTTCTACCTTATTACTTTTTGGGTTTGATGCCATTGGAACGCCTGGGTATTAGATCATTGCAATAGTAATATTTGTAGATGGAAATAATGGGGCTCATTTACTAAGGGACACGTGCGCACTTTTTTCAGACTGTGCACCGTTTTCGGGGCTAAAACGGCTTGCACAGGTGTCTGCGCTGGGATTGTGGCGCAGCTGTGCTGGCTTCCATAAGGAAGCCTCCTTAACCCCTTATCACCGACACTAGTTTTCAGCTCAATGACCAGACTCGATTTTTCAAATCTGCCCTGTCTCACGATAATTGGTTATAACTTCGGAACGCTTTAACATATCCAGGTGATTTTGAGAATGTTTTCTCGTGATACATTGTACTTCATGTTAGTTATAAAATTTAAGTGATAAGTTTTGCGATTCGTTCTGAAAAAAAGTGACAATTTGGCAAAAGTTTGTAAAAATTCTTCATTCACAGAAATACAGAATTCATGGCCCTAAAAATTGTAATAGTAAAAACATGCGATTTTCTCCAATATTGTTTTGCTCAGGAAAATTGAGCAAAATATAGAAAAACTATATAATGAGTTCGCCGCAATCGTAGTGAACCAGAATAAGATAAAAGATTATTTTTGGTTACGGTAGCGGGGAAAAAAAGTGCTAAAAATCCAAAATAAATGATTATTTTTTGTTTGTGCCTCCCCTTGACATGTTAATAAATCTCATGAATGAGCTTAGACTCCCAAATAAATTATCTATCGTTGTATTTCATCCCGTAAAAAATAAGGCCTCATATGTTTGCTTACCAAAAAAAATAAAAATGTAAGGTCGTTACAATGTGACAATACAAATCTGCTGTGAATCGCCTCCATTCATCCTATCTCGGCCGTGCGCCCGTACAGCAGTTTTACCACCACATTGGGGTATCAGTAAACTCGGTGAGGAATTGGGCATAAACGTTGCAGGCGTTCTGTTCATATTTATTCTTCTGAAACTGTCATTTGGGCCTAAATGAATGTATTTTCCCAAAAAAATTCCATAGTTTTCAAATCGCAGGTCCAATTGTTTTAACCCATGTGAAACACTTAAAGGGTTAATGGACTTAATAGAAGTTTTTTTCACGTTGAGGGGTGAAGTTTTCTATAGTGGGGTAATTTATGTGGTTTACTATTATTTAGGCCTCTCAAAGTCCACTTGGAAGCTGAGTTTTCCCTCAAAATGTAGTTTGGCAATTTTCATGAAAATGAAAAATCGCACCCTAAAGTTCTGCACCTCATAAATCCTAGAAAGTGAGAGGACGCATAAATATCATCCCAACATAAAGCAGACATTCCGTAATGTGATTACAAGCTTTTGGGTAGTTTCTCTTCCGGTCGGGAAGCAGAACTTTCAATACTGGAACTAGTTTTCAGCTCAATGACCAGACTCGATTTTTCAAATCTGACATGTCTCACGATTATTGGTTATAACTTCGGAATGCTTTAACTTAACCAGGTGATTTTGAGACTATGTTTTCTCATGACGCATTGTACTTCATGTTAGTTACAAAATTTAAGTGATAAGTTTTGCGTTTTGTTCTGAAAAAAAGTAAAAATTTGGCAAAAGTTTGTAAAAATTCTTCATTTTCCAAGTTTCAAATGTTCTGCTTTCCAAACCGCTTGACAATTAACATTTACGGAATGTCTTCTTTATGTTGGAATGATATTTTATGCATCCTCTCATTTTTCTAGGATGTTATGAGGCGCAGAACTTTAGGTGCCATTTTTCTCATTATCATGAAAATTGCCAAAGCTCACATTTTGAGGGACAACTCAGCTTCCAAGTGACTTTGAAAGGCCTAAATAATAGTAAAACCCCATAAATTACCCCACTATAGAAAGTTCACCCCTAGATGTATGTAAAACAACTTCTACTAAGTCTATTAACCCTTTAAGTGTTTCAAATGGGTTAAAACAATATGGACCTGCGATTTAGAAACTTTAGAATTTTTTTGGAAAATACATTCATTTAGGCCAAAACTGACAGTTTCAGAATAAATTAAATGATGAAAGGCACTGCCACATTTATGCCCAATTCCTCCCGAGTGTACTGATACCCCATATGTGGTGGTAAACTGCTGTATGGGTGCACAGCCAGGCATAGAATGAAAGGAGGCGCCATTCACAGCAGATTTGTATTGTCACATTGTACGACCTATAAATTTTTATTTTTTTTTGGTAATGCGAACATATGAGGGCTTATTACGGGATGAGATACAATGTATAGATAATTCATTTTGGGAGTCTAAAGCTTATTCATGAGATTTTATTAATTATTTCAAGGGGGACACAGACAAAATCATCAATTTTTATTTGGGATTTTCAGCATTTCCTCCCCCCCGCTCACCATAACATAAAAATAATATTTTATATTTAGTCTCTAGTTCACTACGATTGCGGTGATACCTCATTTATATAGGTTTTCTTATCTTTGCTCAATTTTCCTGAGCAAAACCAATATTGGGGAAAATCGCATTGTTTTTACTATTGACAACTTTTCAGGGCCATAACTTCTGTATTTTCTGTTGTCAGATCTGGTTGAGGGCTTATTTTTTGCGAAAAGAGTTGTTCTTTTCAGTCGTATAATATTAGGGAACGTAACTTTTTTTGATCACTTTTTAGAACATTTTTAGTGATGGTGTTTGATGAAAAATTGTATATTACGGGAGTAGATTATCTGGAAGTTTTAGAGTTTTTTTTTTTAGTCGTTCACCGAGCGGTTCAATTATTTGATTTTTGTACCGATTGAGCTACCGGTGATACCACTATGTACATTTTTCGTGGTTTTATATACTTTATTTGCATTTTATGTGTACTGGGGAGATTATGGGACTTTTATTTTATTTATTTATTTAATTAATAAGAAAATGATTTCATCTTTTTTTTTTTTTACTTTTTACATCTTCTACTCAAGCCTTTACACTGCAATACACTTGTTATTGCAGTGTATAGTGAAATAACTGAGCGCTGCTGAACCGGCGGGTAAGGAGCTGGAAGCCCTGGGTCACTCGTCGGGCGGGGGGGTCGATCACGCAGGACACGCTTACACGCCGCGTCATGCTTGTTTGATATCACGCCCGACACCGACACTTGCAGGACCCAATGTCCCGAAATCTCTTCTGACGCAGTCCGTGAGAGGCGGACACGTCAAGAAAAGTACCCTTAATGACCTCCGTAAAAAGCCGATACGGCGTCATTAAGGGGTTAAGGAGGCGACCGACTGATTCTGACTGAGCACGGGACTTAAAGTGGGTTGTCCGAGAGTTGTGAAAAAAAACTAAAGGTGGCCGAAAGGGGCTGCTTAAAAAAATAAAGATCTACTTACCTTCTGGCACCTTCCGGTGTCCCGTTCTGCTGTCGCTCCGCTCCAGCGCCATGTAAACAAACCTGGCCGCCGGACCAGTGCTAGATCAGCTTCCGTCCGGACCGACACTTCTGGCCCCCATACACAATGCTGTGAATAGGGACGGATAGGTGTGGCCGGCCACGGCCGGAAGCTGAGTCCAGCACTGCTCCGGCGGCCATGTTTGTTTACATGGCGCCGGCCCAGAGCGAAACCAGTGCGGGACACCGGAGGGCGCGGGAAGGTAAGTAGATCTTTACTTTTTTTTAAGCAGCCCCCATGCCACCTTTAGTTTTTTTTTTCACAACTCGGTCAACCCCTTACTTTCAAATTGTGTTGCAAGTCCTAGACTAACATTCACCACTAAAAAGATCGTGAACTGTGTCGGACCTGAGCAGGAAAGCGGCGGATCCAGGATATCGGCGCCCGATCTAGTGAATAGAGCAGAGTGCATTATAGACGGACAAGCACGTTCTGTGACTCTGGTGACCCGTAGTAAGTGCCCCAATATAGACAAAAACTCCATAAATGTTTGCGGTGTATATTTGTGATTTACAGATTATCTTTCCATTCTTGATGCCTGTTTGATGACAACTAAAATAATCTACTCACATTGTTGGTTTTTAGACATGTTCAGGGGTTTTGGCACATATGTGACTTGAGTTTTCCGGTGATAAGTATAGTCTTGACAATTGGTATTGTCAGTATATTGGTATTATTTGCCTCTGTAGGACGTGATATAAATCCCTGTATGGTAGTAATTATAAGCATTGTATGTCAGCAATATGTATCCATGTATGACATAATATAAATCCCGGTATGGCCTGTATTACTGGTAGTGGTCATGGAATGGCAGTATTAGTTTGGGTTATGTACAGGGGTGTTTTTTGTTCCTGCTACTGTGGTCAGCCTTGTTCTGTGTGATTGTATCTGGTTAGTATTGTCATCTTGGTTGCATATATTTTTTGGGGTCTGTGTGTTTGCCTGTGGAAATCATTCCAAAAGTGTCTGGGTTTGAATCCTGGATCTTTTATTACTGCAGCAATGCCCCGGCACCACTTAGAATAAAGGTCCCTGACCCTGTGAGGGAAGGCACCGCTGTGGGCTGTAGCAGCAGAAGACTGAGTTGTAGTGGGTTTCTTTGTAGCTGCTCATTGCTGTGGACGTCCCCCTTGTGTCTACTGTTTTCTATCATCTTACTCTGGTTTTTCAGTGTTCTGCTCCTCTAGTGTTGTTTGAATGACGTGTTGTCTATAAAACAAGGGACATGCGTATTATAGCAGCATATGTCTATGGTGCATCCAGCTATCAATCCACGTGTGACCCTGTAATTTGCAGCACTCGGTTCTCTTTTTGAATATACGCAATGTATTTTCATATAGGCCTGATCTATAGAACTCAGACATTATAAAATGCATCATTCATAAGTATATACATCACTTACAGGTGTTTGGTACAACTCTTGTCTCAAACACCAATGCATTCAGAGGTAGTCTCCCTGTTGTGTGTGTGTGTGTGTGTGTGTGTGTGTGTGTACGAAGGTGTTATATATACACACATACATAGCATGTTGAGTTAATTACGATGTACACAGCAAAGAGGTTGAATACTTGATCTTACCAATTGGCTGCATGAAACAAAGAATGAACATTTTTTATATATATAATGTTTATACGTTTGTTTGGATGTATATAGATTCAACCACTTGCTGTGCACTCATATTTAAACTCACAAGCTTGTAAGTATGTGTGTATATTACACTTGTATAGCTATACGTGTGTAAATGATTTCAACTTGTCTGTATGTGTATACTGTATTTGAATATCAACTCTCTGGATGTATGTGTATATTTGAATATCAACTCTTCTGGATGTTGTGTTTAATACGAGTTATAATTGGTTATTATAGTGTGTGTGTGTGTGTAGAAAAAAAGGTGCATTTTGTTTTATCTGTTAAAAAGGCGCTGGTATAATCGGGCTCAAGTTACGACTTGTGATGAACAACATAGGTCTTACGGGTATATGGTAAATGTGATACAAGGCAAAACTCTACTCAGATGATTTAACAGCCCTCAACTGAACACTCAGCCGAGCGTAAATCGGGTTCAGCCGCTAAATCCAGGTTTTCCGCAGTGGAAGTCACTCGTTACTAGTCGCAATACAACAGATAGCTTGATATTGTGATCTTATGTTGATATAGCGCCCCCTAAAGGACTGCTACTTGAAGACGGCTACATACTGACCTAACTTCTAGAATTCTATACTAATGTAAGTTGCATAATTTGTCAGTTTGTCATTTAGACACTATGCGTGGGTTTCCTCCGGTTTTCTCCTACACTCCAAAAAAACATACTGTTGGTTGGTTAGATTGTGAGCCCCATGGGGACAGGGACTGATGTGACATGCTTTGTGCAGTGCTTGCGTAACCTGTGTGCAGTATATAAAAGAAAATAATTATTCCCTTTTACCCCCTAAATACACCATGCACCCACACATTCTGCTTTCTTATTAATGAGAGGGAAATTAATGCTGACACACAAATCGCATTACACTCACTGAGCTTTTAGAAACACAAGTCAAGCAGAACAGGGAGAGGCTGCACCAGCTCCAACATTCTCTACTAGACACTGAGCAAAGGGGCGTGATACTTATCACCAGGGTAACTTCAGTTTTGATAAATAAAAATAAAAAAAACTGTAGATATTTTTTGCTTTGCTGTCAGATGGGGGCACATTAACCCCTTCACACTCTGGATATATCCACCAAAGAGCTATGAAGGCGAGCCCTCTCATACAGAGATAGGCTTTGCTGCACATGGCAGCATTTTTGCACATTAAAAAATGAGCACAGGGTATTTCGCTCATTTCTCGCTCTCCATCTTCAAAAATCCATAACTTTGATGTTACCAATTGGATGCATGTGACAGAGTGAAAAGAAGCCCGAGTATGTTCTGTATTGTGTGTAACATATATATAAAAAAATAAATAAATATATATGTGTGTGTGTAACACATTACAGGCAGTCCCCGGGTTACGTACAGATAGGTTCTTAGGTTTGTTCTTAATGTTAATTTGTATGTAAGTTGGAGTTGATATATTTTTGTAACCCAATGCTCTCTGTGACTTAGATTTAAAAATGTAGATTGTCATCAGAACCAGGATTGACAATAAAGCTTCATTACAGACACATTTAATAACCATTATAGATGTTTATTGTAGCCTAAGGCAAAGTACTGTAAATTACCACATCCAGGGTTCAGTTTGTAACTAGTGCCGTCTGTAGTTGGGGTGTCTAAGTAGCAGACCGTCGTACGTGTCGTTTGTAAAGGATGTTTGAAGGATGTGAATTAAAGAATATTTATCATGATAAACCAGGGGTCACTTGCTTATAGATCCAGGCTGTGTGATCATCTTATTTTTTTTTTTCCATGGCCCTCTTTCCTTCTAAACTTAACTGATTATGCTAATAAGCTGGAGGGCTTCTATGTGTTTTACCAAGGCCCTCTGTGCTATAACTTCACTTCTGATACACTGACTCCCCTCCCGTTGCATGATGAAATCTCACTGGCGCAGAGAAAGTTTCAGCACCAGCGGAGGGAAGAAGTGCTCCTGCACAGTGTACATGCGTGATCTGAAACTGGAGAGGCTCTGGAATCCATCCCCAGTAGCCTTTCAGGCCCATTAGCTTAATTAAAGTTATTTTAAAAGCAAGGAAGCTGTGCATACTGAAATCACTAAATTATCACAATCTAAGTGGGAATTCCACGACCCAGGGGGGGGGGGGGGGGGTGGGGGGGGGGGGCGGACACATGTCACTGTAGACACATCCCTCATAGCCGGCAATGGGTGCACAGTAGTACGCGTTCTTATCGGAAAAGATAGGACATGTCTTATCTTTTCGTATTACGGACGGTGCCGATATATCTATTGGAGAGGGCAGGGGAGCAGCGTCTACCCTCTTCCCGGCCCTGGGGTTCATTTGAATCTCCCTAAGAGTAAGCTATCCCTGGTCTATCATTGAGATTCTCTTTAAGATATTCACACATGCATTTTTGTGGCATATTCACCACTTAGGACTCATTACACACGGCTTTCTGGGGGGGGACGTACATGTGGCTACTATAAGTCCCAAGTGGCAATGGCGCCCGGTGCCACACATGCGGTGTACAGTGCGGATCGGTGACACGCAAAAAATAGAGCATGCTTTATCTTTTGCGAGTGTGTCGCCCGCCCGCTGTTTTCTATGGAGGGAGGAGCGGTTACCGCCTCCTCCTCAGCCACGGCAGGCATACCGCTTAGAATGTACCCTTACCTAGACCTGTGAGGATACAGCATGATGGGAGAACATCACACTCTTATATAGTACGTTATACACTGGAGGAGCGGGAGGACTGAGGTGACCCCTGCTACCAGAGCTCATTTCATTAAGGATTCTGCAGCTCTTCAGGATCATTTACTGCGCTGCCGTAAGCTGATGACATTCCTCCTTTATCCTGCTGCTAATTGACCTTCTACACTGTGGGGTGCAAATCCCCTTTATTAATACACCCCACCATAACAAGAGTAAGCTACCGAATAGAACAACTTCTCCCCCGCAGCCACTTACCGTCAGCTCCTACCCAGGGAGGGAAGGTGGAAGGTGCGAATAGATCAATTACGAGGTCTCTATACATAGTACAGACTGTCCAGCAGGATTTTACATTTCCTATTAACTGGCTTAAGTGGAATAATGAATTGGTGCAGTTTTTTTTTTTTTTTGGGGGGGGGGGGGTGGGAAGTATTTTCTAATATTTTTCTTTGGCAACTTTTTGGTACATTGGTGGATTAACTCTAAGGCATCCTGCCCGCCAACATTCACTGCAACCACATTTTCCAGGGTTTCCAAATTAGTCAAAATGTCTATACCAAGAGAGCAGGAGCACATCCACTGACCAATGCCAACACCAAGCAGAAGGGGCTGAACAGATTATACGTAACGTCTACCTGGCAGCAGCAGTTCTGAGCGGAGATGTATGAACAATAATAAATCTCCCCACAGTCCTCTCTGTTCAGCTCCCATTTTATGTAATTGGGTTCCCTTTAATATTAAATATACAGCAGAAAAAGGGTTTTGAAATACATTGACCCTCAATAATAACACAAAATCAGCAAAAAGAATACAAGGAGTATTCTTAAGGACTTAAAAAGTATGTTTTAGCCTCATCTTAAAACCTATTAATATAGAAAAAAAATTTTTTGGTAAAAATCTCAAGTAATAAATGCCTTCAGCATCTCCCTAAACGGAAGTGTAAATTCTAATATAACTCACAGATTTCCATCTGATTTAACCCGCAGTTGGAAAGTATCTCCTACCGTGGTTCACTCAACTGTTTGGCAGGAGAAAGGGGTGACTGGAACTCTTTCTAGCCCCAACCATCCCCTTTTACTCCTGACTTACAAGGGCAGTCCACAGCTGTCCCGGCTAAAAGCGCATGCCCCCTGTAAGCGCCACATTCCCTAAATCAGATGGCAAAGCTCTGCAAGTTATCTTAGAATGTACACTTCCGTTAGGGAGATGCTGACTGCATTTATCCCTGAGATTTTTACAAAATTTTTTTTCCCCCTATATTAATGTTTTTAAGATAAGGACTTACAAAGTTGGTTTTAAGCCTTAAAATACTCCTTTATATTCCTCTTTGCTGAGTTTGTTACCTTTAATTGGCCAATTGCAATATTTCAGTGGTTTGTGAATTATGTTAGTGTCTCACAACTACCAGTCTGATGACACTTTCCCCTTTAAGGCTGGACTCTTCAGACAGAAGGAAGTGTGTGGAGTTGCGACGATCTATATCAGGAACTCACATGACTCCCTGGAATGGGCGATTGCTCGCCGTGTCTGCAGATACAAGTGGATCTCTCCACCAGACGCTTCCCAGAAATCTCAGCCATCCCTTTTTATCAACCAGAAAATAATCAGTTTATTGACGCTACGTATAAATGTGGACAGAAGGCAGTAACGCTTAAAACAAGTATCAAATGCAATTATGAAGAGTAAAAACGGGTGAACATAAAATCCATGTTTCAGTAGACAGAAGCGCAAACTTCGAAAGTAAAAAACATGGGGAAACCTGCGCTACAACGTATTAAAACAGTCCAGACAAACGGCCGCATTTTACAGTTTTTAAATATACAGAACCTGGTCAAATCTAACAACATGTACACTTGGACACCGTCCTGCGGGGGCACCGCTCAGCCATGGGTCGTGTCGTCCTCCACAAAGTCCTTGGCCTGTTCGGCTGTGTCACATCATGTGACTGACCGGGGGGGAAGAAAAGTGAATAAATGACTTCCCCTCCTCCGGTGATCGTGTTATCAGAGCGGAGGGCGGCACTTCGAGCGGCGGCTGCTGCGACTCTGACAGGGCAGCAAATTCCTCATCTCTGCCAAATCTCTGCACGCAGCTTCATACATCACTGAGCACCTACTCCCAGGCCGCAGTTATTCATATAGAGATCTGTGCGATGTTGGGTTTATAGGCTGGATGCTGCATTGTTTATTATTGTTGTTTGGTGTATACAATGTTACAATATACTTCTGTATGTATTCCTCAGTTTTTTAGATCTCTGCTTGCGGTCATCCTTAGAAAGCTTTTAACTCCCATGGACATAAATCTGACCACACAGATGCACGCTCGTTATATCACAGAGTAATCAGAGCCATGTGATATAACACATCGTGCACCATGTTGACAACACATACCGGGACAGATTTCTATTCACTGGAAGTAACCTAAAGCTATCTATGAATGACGCAAGCAGAGATCTAGAAAACCACAAGCAATTGATAAAATTACTGGAACATTGTATAATTTTCATCATGCCAACTTAATATTTATTTGCTCCCAGTCCAATTGTTCAAATCCACCTTCAAATGGTCACTATATGCGATAATAACTTAAGACACTTTTAACTTACAAAGGTGATTTTCAGATATATATATATTATATTTTTTTTTTTTTTAACGGTTGTATTTTAACCTTCGTGGTATATGGTTGAACTATTCTGCATTTATTTATGAAAAAAATTTAAAATGTGGGAGGTTAGACCTACATAACCATATGTCTGCTTTATGTTGTCATTTTTTAATGCTTTATTTTATTATGACGTAGGAGCGCTACAAATGGATCATAAATTTTCCAATTTTTACGAAATTTAAGTATCAATTATTTTGAGCCTATTCATATTTTGGGGTTTTTAAATTGCATCCACATTTTAACCTTCACGACCCGTGACGTAATAGCACGTCACGGGTCGGCCGCGGGTGCATGGAGAGGGCTCACCGCTGATGTCTGAGTAGTAAAATCCCATATACTGCCATACTGTAGTATGGCAGTATATTATAGGATCGTGGCCGACACCCTAGGGTTAAGTACCCTAGGGAGTCTGAAAAATCCTAAAAATAAAAATAAGTTTAAAAAAAAATAAAAAACCCTAAACAAAACTCAAAAATCACACCCCCTTTCCCTAGAACTGATATAATATTAAATAAACAGTAAAAATCTAAACACATTAGGTATCGCCGCGTCCGTCAAATGCCCGATCAAATACGTATAGCGGTTTTTCACTGCGTTTTCCCGTAACGGAAAACTCGCCAAAGTCGAATATGGCACTTTTTTTGTCATTAAAAAAATTAAAAATTCTATAAAAAGTGATCACAAGGGTCGTACAGTCCAAAGTATAAAAAAGTTATTAGCGCCAGAAGTTGGCAAAATTACCAAAAAAAAAAATTTGTACAGGAGGTTTAATTTTTTAAAATGTATGAAAACATTATAAAACCTATATGAATTGGATTCCCCGTAATCTTACCGACCCAAAGAATACAGTAGACCTGTCATTTGGGCGCACAGTGACATCCGTAAGATCCAAGCCAAAGAATACGGCACAAATGCGTTTTTTTTACCAATTTCACCTGCATTTGGAATTTTTTTCCGCGCTTCCGAGTACACGGCATGAATATTCAATACCATCTCTATGAAGTGCAATTTGTTCGCAGAAAATAAGCCGTCACAACAGCTCTGTACATGGAAAAATAAAAAAGTTATGGATTTTTGATCATGGAGTAAAAATGAACAAAAAAGGGCTGTTCCTGAAAGGGTTAAATTGCAACTATTAAAACAGCCCTTGTTAACCGCTTAAGCATCAAACATGAAAAAAATGGAGATTCTATACGTAATTTTCGTATATTCCCAATAAAGCTCTTTTATTTTGCAGAATAAAAACACTTTTGGAGAGAAAAATTACTTGCTTCTGCATCACCATCTATAAGTGTGTACATTTGATTTTTTTCTTTTTGTTTTTTGTTGCTTGAGCTGTATTAGACTTATTTTTTTTGTGAATTAGTTGTACTTTTTTTGAATCAATTATGTGTGTAAATGTGCCATTTTGATAACTTTTTTTTGCTTTTTTTAGTTGACATACAAAATCCAAATTTTTTGCACCAATTTTTTCAGTTTCACAACCTGTTATTGTACAGTTTCTTACAGATGAGAGATACCATATACAGGCGGTCCCCTACTTAGAACACCTGACTTACAGACGACCCCCTAGTTAGATGGACCCCTCGGCCCACTGCGACCCTCTCATGAAGGTCTCTGGTGCTTACAGCTGATCATTGCAGTCTGGGACTAAAGTAAGTGTATGTAATGAGCTTTATTGATAATCCTTGGTCCAGTTACATCAAAACATTCTGAAACTACAATTGTCACGGTGCCAAAATTTTTTGGGCTGGATCTACATTGATAAATATACAGTTTCACTTGCATACAACTTCAACTTAGGAACAATTTTGTATGTAACCTGGGGACTGAATATTCCTGTCAATCCACATATATGGTATCGCTGCATCTGTAATAACCTTTTTACTGTCCGACGTGGGGACTTGAACAAGCGATAAAATAATCACTTGTAGCTTATTATATGATTGAACAATACGATATATGGCGGTGTATTAGGCCTCTCTCACACTTGCGTTGCAGATCACGTTTAGTTCGGTTTTGGATTCATTTTTTGCGTAGGATTTTTTTTCACCGCGTTTGACTTTCCATGTGCACATTTCAAATCACATAATTCTTTACTTGGGGCCCAAATGCCACTTCTGCCTTTTTCCCACATTGCCTCACAACCCATCCATTTAAAAACGCATCGCAACATGCAATTGTAATGCATTTTTGATACGTCTCATAGACTTGAATAGGGAGTGAAAATCACAAAACCGTAATTGTGCCGCTTTTTTTTTTTATTTATGGTTCACTGTATAGGGTTAAGTAATGAATATTAAGATTTTATTGTACTGGTTTGTTCACCACAACATATATGAACTGGTGTGCGGGATTTTCACCAGTTTGGTCACTTATGAGGATTTAGGGGTCCTTTATTACTTTATTTGTATTTTTTTACTGTCCAGCCACTGTGGACTTGAACAATCGATATTTGATCTTTGTTCAAACTAATATTATTACGTAGTCAGTCTACACACATGCATTGGTGGCGCAGAAGGAAGTGCAAGGGTCCTTGCCTGAACCTCAGGACTGCCATGGAGATTGTCTGCACGCCCCTGCCCCATACAGTCCAGTTACCACACTGCTGTCAACAGTCCTTTAGGAGGTTAATGAAGCCGGTCCATTTATCACAACTCCGGCTCCGCAAAATACTTGAACTTTTTTCCTCACTTTTCAACCCATAGTTTTGAGAACCGTAAAGTATCAAGGAAGTTTGAATACTTTTGCAAAGCATTGAACTGAGGAGGCAGAGCTCCTGGGTTTGCATCAGTGCTGCTTGTGTAATCCCTGTGCAGTGTCCATGTCCCGAATGCTTCCTAGATAATCAATGGACTGAATGCACTGTAAGTTATCAAGCATTGACGCAAGAGTTTACTGTACTAACGATCACATGAACATTATTACAGTATCATCCGCTCCTTTGCCCACTGCTTGTAACTGTTTGCAGTGATCTGCAATTTTGCAACTTTCTCCACATAAATATGAAGATTAGGGACTAAATGACAAGAGTTAAACAAGTCTTTTAAGTATAGGTCCATCACAAGGGAAGGATGGGACACAGCCCACATCTGTATAACAGAGGGTGTCTGAATAAGCCCTGAAAGGGGGAGCTGAGCACCAACTAGTTTAAAGTGCCCTGGTTTCCTACCATACTTCATCCTTAGATATTTAAGGTATATCCTGGATCCATACAGTTTTCTCCCCTTTAACAGGTAACATGCATCATACGACAACCTCAAACCTGAAGCCTGTAACTGAAGTGACGGGATGTCTGTCTCTTTCCCTGAGAGCACTACTCCTCTCCCACATACCATCACATACTGAATCCGCACAGACGTTCTCATTATTTCACCTTTTTCCTAAATTTCACTCCATAAAACTTGTCAGCGGATTCCAGCAGTTCTGGCCTGAAGGTTGTAGTGATGAACTGAGCTTGAGATGCGATTTCCATGATCATACTGTGTGGTGGAAGGAAAATCCTTTACACGAGACCATAAGAGAAAATACTGAGGAGCCTAATGAGAACTATTGTCCAAAAGGATTGAGGATCAATGGCAATATATTCTCGTGACTCCAGATTGTGACCTCATAATAAAGGAGTCAGACCAAAGATAAAATTTTCTCTGGGGTCTCGGGGTCTCAGAGTCTCAGAAGCAAATCCCCCCTACCTGACACGGCCTTCCTGTGCTGAGCGTCCAAGGCCTGGTCAATCATCAAAAAGATAGAAGGGTGCAGGGTCACCCTTCTGAATGCGAAAATTAGAGCCGACGCCACCAGAGATTTCTGTCCTCCTGAGTACTGCGCTCTCCCTCATCGCCGCTGCTCCCTGTGAACGAGACCTAGGGAAAGAAGACGTCATGCTCGTCCCAAAAACAGGTCAGTTTTCACACACCAAATCCTAGTTGGCAACACTTGTTGCTTACACGAATACCGACACCGTGAACTGGTCTACAGACGGCACACTGCTCTGGACTGGGCCCCTTTCACCTCAGCACTGCCCTCCCCTTCACCTGCGACTGCCTCCCCTCCCTCTCCCTTTCATCACCAGCGTGTTCCTTGCCGCCCGGCACCAGCTTCATGAACACTCATGAGTTCTTTGACACCTGGAGGAGCCGATGTCAGGTTACGCCCTACGATAGGGGGAGACGTGAGAGAAGCAGGAGGAGCACGGCCACTGCTTGAAGGTCAGCTGACGGCCTCGTATTTGCGGAGCTCCAGGACATTCATCAGCTCCATGTTGATTTGTAGCCTCGGTCCAGTTCCTCCTGACTTTTATCAGCTCTCCATTCGGCTCTGAGAATTTCACAAACTGGTCCAGAGCTTCTTTTTGACGTGGCTGTATTTCTTCACTCTGTGTTACACTGCTCTAATACGGAATAACTAGATACAGACACAAATTCACATATTCTGGTCTGAGTTGCACTTTAGCAAATGAAAGATGGTAATGCTAAACATGACCAAGGACAGATCAGCAAACAACCCATCAAAAGAGCCACAACGTGGACCCCTGGGTGCATCTGGTTCTGGGTTACCTGTTTCAAACTAAGGTTTGGTACTTTTCAAAGGCCTCCTGGGGAAGGAGCCAACTCTCGGATCTTCTTCATGCATTCCTCTTTCTTCTTCAGGAGCATTCACCTGCCGGTTTGTCATTTTCTCATTTCTTTGTGTCGTGTTGAGGCGTCCATGTGCTCCTTCTCCATGTTCGTCCACCGATCCATACTCTTCACAAGATCTTTACTCTGCTTCAGTTTTATCAATGTGATGTCAAGACACAAAGTGACATCTTCATGAGAGCCTGCACGTACTACAGAAGAGAACTGTGCATATACAGGATACTGATCCTGAGTTAATCTTGTACTCACTATTGGTGGCGGTGGGTGAGGGGACATACAAAATCCAAATTTTTGCACCAATTTTTCAGTTTCACAAACGTAGTGTACGTTCTTACAGGAAGAGAGTACCATATACAGGCGGTCCCCTACTTAAAGCACTGACTTACAGCGACCCCCTAGTAAAGATGGGACCCCCTGCCCCTGCGACCCTCGAGGGTGAAGTCTTGAGCTGTACAGCGTGACATTGCAGTCTGGGACTAAAGTAAAAGTGTATGTAATGAAGCTTTATTGATAATCCTTGGTCCAGTTACATCAAAACATTCTGAAACTACAATTGTCACGGTGGCCAAAATTTTTTTGGGCTGGATCTACATTGATAAAATATACAGTTTCTACTTGCATACAACTTCAACTTATGAACAATTTTGTATGTAACCTGGGGACTGAATATTCCTGTGCAATCCACATATATGGTATCGCTGCATCTGTAATAACCTTTTTTACTGTCCGACTGTGGGACTTGAACAAGCGATCAAATAATCACTTGTAGCTTATTATATGATTGAACAATACTGATATATGGCGGTGTATTAGGCCTCTCTTCACACTTGCGTTGCAGATCACGTTAGTTCGGTTTTGGATTCAGTTTTTGCTAGGAGTTTTTTTTTCACACGCGTTTGACTTTTTCATGTGCACATTTCAAATCACATAATTCTTTACTTGGTGCCCAAATGCCACTTCCTGCCTTTTTTCCCACATTGCCTCACAACCCATCCATTTAAAACGCATCGCACATGCAATTGTAAATGCATTTTTGATACGTCTCCATAGACTTGAATAGGGAGTGAAAATCACAAAAACCGTAATTGTTGCCATGCTTTTTTTTTTATTTATGGGGTTCACTGTATAGGGTTAAGTAATGATTATATTTTATTGTACTGGTTGTTGCACCACAACAATATATGAACTGTGTGCGGTGATTTTCACCAGTTTGGTCACTTATGAGGCATTTAGGGGACCTTTATTACTTTTTATTTGTATTTTTTTTACTGTCCCACTGTGGGACTTGAACAATCGATAATTTGATCGTTTGTTCAAACTAATACACTGCCAGACTGATGTATGGCATTGTATTACAGTAGTCAGCCCACACACATGCATTGTGCTGCTGAAGGCCTCGGGACTGCCATGGAGATTGTCTGCACCGCCCCTGCCCCATACAGCCGGGTTACCACACTGGTGTCAACAAGTCCTTTAGGAGGTTAATGAAGCCGGTCCATTTTATCACAACTCCGGCTCCACAAAATACTTGAACTTTTTTCCTCACTTTTAACAACATAGTTTTGGAGAACCGTAAAGTATCAAGTTGTTGGGAGGCAGAGCTCCTGGGTTTGCATTCAGTGCTGCCTGTGTAATCCCTTGTGCAGTGTCCATGTCCCGAATGCATTTCCTAGACTGATCAATGGGAACTGAATGCACTGTAAGTTATCAAGCAGTGAGCTGCAGAGTATTACTGTACTAACATCACATGAGACATTAGTACAGTATCATCCGCTCCTTTGCCCACTGCATTGTAACTGATGCAGTGATCTGCAATTTTGCAAACTTTCTCCAACATAAATAATGAAGATTAGGGACTAAATGACAAGAGTTAAACAAGTCTTTTAAAGTATTAGGTCCATCACAAGGGAAGATGGACACAGCTCACATCTGTATAACAGAGGGTGTCCGAATAAGCCCCGAAAGGGGGAGCTGAGCACCAGCTATGTTTAAAGTGCCCTGGTTTCCTAACATACTTCATCCATAGATATTTAAGGTATATCCTTGATACATGCAGTTTTCTCCCATATAACAGGTAACATGCATCATACGACAACCTCCAAACCTGAAGCCATGTAACTGAAAGTGACGGGATGTCTGTATCTTTGCTGAGAGCACTACTCCTCTCCTCACATACACATCACATACTGAGATCCGCACAGGACGTTCTCATTATTTCTCACCTTGTTCCTAAATTTCACTCCATAAAACTTGTCAGCGGATTCCAGCAGTTCTGGCCTGAAGGTTGTAGTGATGAACTGAGCGTGAGATGCGAGTTCCATGATCATATCTGTGGGTGGAAGGAGAAATCCTTTACACGAGACCATAAGAGAAAATACTGAGGAGCATAATGAGAACTATTGGTCCTAAAAGGATTGAGGATAAAATGGCAATATATTCTCTGTACTCCAGGATTGTGACCTCATAATAAAGGAGTCAGACCAAGATAAAATTTTCTCTGGGGTCTCAGAGTCTCAGAAGCAAATCCCTCCCTACCTGACACGGCCTTCCTGTGCTGAGCGTCCAAGGCCTGGTCAATCTCATCAAAAAGGTAGAAGGGTGCAGGGTCACACTTCTGAATGGCGAAAATTAGAGCCAGCGCCACCAGAGATTTCTGTCCTCCTGAGAGCTGCTGCATCTCCCTCATCTCCGCCTGCTTCCCTGTGAACGAGACCTAGGGAAAAGAAAGACCGTCATGCCTCGTCCCCTCAGTTCACACACAAATCCTAGGTGGCAACACTTGTTGCTTACCCGAATACCGACACCGGTGAACTGGTCTACAGACGGCACACTGCTCTGGGAGCTGGAACCCCTCTCGCTCTCAGCACTGCCCTCCCCTTCATCCTGCGACTGACTCCCCTCCACGTCTCCCTTCTTCATCACCAATGTGGCCTTGCCGCCCGGCACCAGCTTCATGAACACTTCACTGAAGTTCTTTGACACCTGGAGGAGCAGATTGTCAGGTTACAGCCCTACAGATAGGGGGCACCGTGAGAGAAGCAGGAAGAGCACGGCACCTGCTTGAAGGTCAGCTGGATGGCCTCGTATTTGCGGAGCTCCAGGACATTCATCAGCTCCATGATTGATTTGTAGCCGCGGTCCAGTTCCTCCTGACGTTTTATCAGCTTCTCCTTCTGCTCTGAGAAGTTCACAAACTGGTCCAGAGCCTTCTTGTTGACGTGGCTGTACTTCTTCAGCTCTGTGTTACACTGCTCTAACTTACGGAATAACTAGATACAGACACAAATCAACAGATTACTGGTCTGAAGTTGCAACTTTAGCAAATGAAAGATGGTAAATGCTAAACAATGACTCAAGGACAGATCAGCAGAACAACCACCATCAAAAAGAGCCACAACGTCGACCCCTGGGTGCAGCGGGTTCTGGGTTACCTGTTTTAAACTCAAGGTTTGGTACTTTTCAAAGGCCTCCTGGGGAAGGGAGCCCAACTCTCGGATCTTCTTCATGCATTCCTCTTTCTTCTTCAGGAGCATTCCCTGCCGGTTTGTCATTTTCTCAAGTTCTTTTGTGTCGTGGTTGATGGCGTCCATGTGCTCCTTCTCCATGTTCTTCCACCGATCCATACTCTTCACAAGATCCTTTATCTCTGCTTCAGTTTTATCAATGGTGATGTCAAGACCTACAAAAGTGACATCTTCATGAGAGACTGCACGTACTACAAAAGAGACTGTGCATATACAGGAGTACTGATCCTGAGTTATATCCTGCACTCACTATTCTGCTGGTGCAGTCACTGTGTACATACATGACATTACTTATCCTGTACTGATCCCGATTTACATCCTGTATTATACTCCAGAGCAGCACTAATTGCTATAGGTCAGTAAGCTTCTGAACAAAACACCCCCTTTATAATGTAGACAGTTATTTAGATGACAGTAAGGAGCCTGGTGAAAGGAAAACACTTTCTTCAATATTGTAGGCTCTGTATAAATATGCAGGCAATGCTGGGAGATTTCAGCTCTGTTGCATGCAGAATAGTGAATGCACAGTCTGCAGCCCAGGATGAATTAGGAGCTACTTCCATGGGCATGTACCTCACCGGGGCTTAGCACTGGGGACCAGTGACATGTGGAGTTTATTTTAGGGTTCAATACGTCACATAAAAAGTGTTTTGTCACTCACCATCTGACCGCGCCAATGTATCCTTTACCCGTTTGTTAATGGCCTCCAGTTCTGAAGTGGTCGCTGTCAGAACTGTCCCTCCCTCTGTTTCCCTCAATTCATTGAGTTCCTGTGATGAGAAAACATCCACCACTCACCATAGAGTCACACAGTGTAATACAGAGGCGCAAAGGTTTTATGCAGTAATCTCCAAGACACTCACCACACAGTAACCCCCCCAAACACTCACCTGCTCAACCTGGTCCAGTCTCTTGCGCAGATTCTCGTTCAGGTAAGTCTCTACTCGGGTGATCGTCCCTTCCAACTTGATTCGCTCATTTAAAAGTTGTCGGTTTTCCTGGAAAATAATAAACATATTTAGATTATCTCAGGAGTGTTCAATAAATACTGGCCTCTAATAAATAATACAAAACATATATTGTGTAGAAGGTAATTGTGTTCTTATTGTTTTGATATAAAATATATATAAATCATAGAGAGGGGGAACTATGGAGATATAACGAAGTAAATTATATATATATTTTTTTAGATATATGCATCTAAGAGACATTTATACTCCTTATAGTTTTGCCCCCGGGTTCCAGTTCTCTCTCTCTCTCTAGTAGGAGAGACCCAGGTCTTCCACTGTCAAACTGCCCAGCACTGGCCACCACCAAAACACAGCAGGAGCTTGTCATGAGGCTACACATACCTGCTGCAGTTGTCTAATCTCGTCATTTAAAGCGTCCACCCTCTTCTGGTCGTCCAGGCTGAGTTGAGATAGTAAATCTGTTCCCAGCTCAGCTTTCAGTGACTCCCGGGTTGACTCCATGGCATGCAAACTGGCCTCCAGACTTTGAAGACTGCGTTGCTGTGGGGAACAATACAGAGGTCAGGTATGTAGCAGACACAAGGTAGATCGCAGTGTATTACCTGTACCTATACAACAAGAAACAGAATCACTGCAACTTGTCGCACCTTTGGCATAAATGTCTTCTCTGACTGAAGCCGCTTCTCCTTCAGCATCTTCATCTCGGAGAGGATGCTGTCCCGGGAGGCTTTGAACTTTCTCTGTTGAGTTTCGATCTGCTGCATCTGGTTCATCAGCTGATCAATTTCATTATTGATCCCTACACAGCGCTAAGGAACATGTATTACATCATGGAGGCTACGATGGGTTTATATCTAACCGACTGCAACAGAGTAACAGGCTACATAGGACTCACAATGCAAAAAATCTTATTTAACCCATTGCTGGGAGTCCCACAAGTGATGTCCAGTACCTCTTAGTTTTTATTGTAAAAGGAAACACATTCTGAACTGTGTAAATGCACTTCACTCACTAATGTAACTAATGTGGTAACAAAGTGGCATACAAACATCATCATTTCACATGAAAGGATATTTTCTATGTTCCTCCTTAGGTTCTCGTTGAGTTTGGCCTCCAGGGCGTGGAGCTCATCCTCCACCTTGCGGACGTCTTTCTGCAGTTCTAGCCTGGACTTCCTTGTGTCGTAGTAACCTCCAGTGAGAGCACCACGATGGCTCACCTGATCACCTATAGGGACACAGAATACATTCAGAAAAGCAAGAATATGAAGCCACAGACAAACATGAACATTTTGATAGACACTTTATTTCACACTGCTCCAGGATCAAATAGCCAAGAACAAATCTCATTCCAGGTGCGAGGAGTCTAAGGATTGTGCAGGACATTGTTCATTATAACGGTTGCCTGCTGGTCATTTTGGTTTTCAAGACAAAACAGCTGGGGTGTAGCTCACACATGGAAAGCCAGCGCCTCCTGTCACTAACTTAGGACCGATAACCAGAGTGCCCAGTCTGATACGTTAACAGATCACAAACGATCTGGTAATGACGCTCGTATATGGGGCGCCTTACACCGGATAAACACACACAAAAATCAGAAGCCTGAGCAGACGGATTAGACTGGTCTTTATATTAATGACATTGGTGATGAGATTCATATTCACAGCAACAGCTGTTGTATAAAAGTAAGAAACCTGATCAGCTAATCCCATCAAGCGTTGCTGGGAATTCTTATTTTTGTAGGATCGCCTCCAACAAGAAATTAAATTTATAAGGTTACAACTTGCAGACAACTAAACTGTGCCCCTGGCAGATGCCACCAAGATTGCAGGGGCCTGGCATCGAACGTGACATTACACCTACCTTCAAGGGTGATGCAATCCATTGTAAATGCCCTGGCCAGCTGTGTGGACACTTCCATGCTGCGACAGATAAGGGTCTTCCCAAATACATGCTTGAATGCTTTGTCGAATCGAGAAATGTATCGCAACTTGCTGATCATTGGAATAGCATCCTAGGATTAAACATTCACATAGTGAGTTCTTCCACTGCACATGAACATTCACACAGTGACCACAATGACTACAAAGTGACCAGATATGTACAGCCAGGAGCCCAGACACCTCCACACTCAGGAGCACAGACATTTAGAGCAGCTCAATATTATTGTCACAAACATGCAGCACAGGTTAATTATGGATGTCAATAGATGAAGAGCGACCGATTCATATATGTGGGGTGTATCCAATTACTTTAGGAGAAATTCATTTCCAGCTTTTGGGCTTCACAGCCCAATGCTGTAGCTAGATTTAGTAGACCCATGCAGACAGTGGTCTTTACTACCTGAACTTGTCAGGATTTGCTGTGTATACATTTTTTTTCCCCCCCTCTATATATCTGGTATTGTAATCTACCTAATGATTATATTCCGGACTAATGCACTTAATAACTATATGATATTGTGCTCAGGACAATAATTCCTTTAATTATATAGCTAAATATAACTGTTACTTGTAAATGTAAAATAATAAAGATATAAATGAAAATGATGGATGATTATTTATGTATGTTAGGTCACATTACATTTGTGATCCATATGTCTTACATTGGTCTCGGGGTAGGCTGTATCTCTCACATCCAGCTTGTTGAGAGGAAGGAAGGTAACTTCTCCAGGAAGATTCATCTTATTGAACTCCATCAAGATCTTGGTGCTGACCTCATCAGAATCCACAATGTGATAGAAGAGCCTGAGGAAGAAGACACAAGAGAGTCTATAACTCTAGCATAAATCCCACTTATATACTTCATGAAATAGTACATGATAAAAAAACGTATTTACACGTGTTGGATTTGCAATGAATTTCATGGTGGATTCTGTGTTTAGATCTGTATAAGTCTCTTCCATTGGAATAAGATTTCCCAAACCATTAGCATACATCAGAATATTTCTTTGATGTAAATGCCTTTTCAAATTCCCAGATAAAATTGTTGAGCATCATCCACATTAAATTAACTGGGTAAAATCTTTTGCCACATTAGCTAAAAAACTTGAGCAAATCCACCGCCTTGTATTCTAATCACAGGTCTGCGTTATATACCCTTCAGAAGGTCCTTTAAACATTATCTTTACAGATGACATATTATATAGGTAGGTTAATCTGTGAGACATTACCTGTTGCCAGCAGTGACTTCAACACAAGTGTAGAAAGCTGGCTCACAGTCAAAATTATTCATGACAATCCCGTGGTAGCCGTTGATGACGTGCTGGTTGATGCCTTTCCTCCTGAAGTGCTCCAGAACCTTATTAATACTGTCAATACCGTTCAATATTGCCTGCAACACGCAAAGACGGATTTCAAAGCAAGAAGTTAGAAGAAAGTTTAAGTAAATGTGTTTCCTTCTGTAAAAGGATTTAAAGTAATAAAAGTTTAGGATAAGGTTTGTTTTGTCTTTAGTAGATACAAAATTTGCCAAAGTTAAAGGGGTTTTCCCACGAACTAAAGTTAGGCCCTATCCACAGGATAGGGCATAACTTGCTGATCAGTGGGGGTCTTGGTGCCAAGACCCCCACAGATCGCGAAACGAGAGGTCTGTCGGACTTCGTTGTCCCTTCAGACTAATGGAGCAGATGGGCGCGCATAACTCTTCTTGCTCCATTAATCTCTATGGAGCTGACGGAGATCAGCGAGTGCTGTGTTCAGAGAAACTGCCTAAATCTATTTGTAAGCTATATCCAGCAAAGTTGTTCTACATCCCAAGATGTAGATTTGTGGAAAAAATAAGCCTTCACAGCTGCAACTTAACCCTTCAAGAAGCCGAGAGCAAAACACACTTTCCCATATGAAATGTGGTTGTATACCAATTGATTATCCTGAGGGTAGATGGGAGGTCATCTTCCTTATTATTATGCAGCAAAGACTTACCAGCTATGTAGAGGACTCAGCCCGTGAGCACTCTCCATGCACCCGACATGTGACGTACTATTATGTCACATGTCAGTAAGGTGTTAAAAACCTTATTAAAAGGAAAGCAAATTCATTGCTGCAGTTCACAAAGAAAATGCTGGGAAATTCATGGTTAGTGTATTTTGATGCTCAGCCGCACCCCATAGGAAGGCACATAGGCAGAAGAGAAATTAAATAATTACTCAGATTTTCCTCTTTTGTTGTTCCCAAAATTCTCATATTGGAAATCTGACTAGTTACGAGTGTAAAATGATTTCTCATTACAATCATTGCACGACATGGACACAATATACCAGGAAGTCCCCAGGTTACGTACAGGATAGCTTCTTTAGGTTTCTCAAGTTTAATTTGTATGGATGCAACAGGTATATTTTGAGAGTGCAACTCCAGCCTTTCTATAAGTCGGGGACTGTCTGTAATCCTCATTATGCCATTTTGGCTTTATTCAAATGGACTTGAGCACCATAGAACATTTTGGCAATTTCAGCATTTGAAAATTGTGGTCAGAACAGCGCCTATAAAATGTCATCACATGTAAGTGATACAAGCTTAAGCCACTTTCACACTGCACACAGTATTAATCACAGGGGTAGGTCCAAATAAATCATTAAAATGCAAATCTTTCCATCAGTTTCCTGTAGGAGTCACTCTTGGATTTGCATTATGAACACTGATGGAAAAGACAGAACAGATTTCAATGTAAGAAATGTTCGCACCTTTCCTGTTGCAGCACGAAGAAGTTGTTGTTTCTTCTCCAGATCTTCACGCTTGGCAGCCAGGGCTTGCTGCTCAGCATTCTCTTCTCTCCATAAATAACTATAGAAAAGGAAAATGTAATCAATATGGTTTCAAACACCCATTGATACCAGACCAATAATCTTGTGTTAAAGAGAACCCGTCATGCAAAATAACCCCCCTAAACTAAATATATTTTCATAAAATGCCATTAGAGAGCATTGCCTCTATCCCTTCATTGTCCCTGTAAACCTAGGCAATGAGGTCCTAAAGCTGTATGCAAATGACCTGTGAAATGTCCAATGAAGCATTAGCATATTCAAGCTGTCCACTGTATTCATGAGTGGGAGGCACAGCCACACCCCCAGTGCTTGACTGACAGCCTGTGTAATGATGTGAGGCTGTATAATGATGTGTTTCCTGGTGCTGGTGGCCACACCCCCTGCAGCCTGTGTGTGCATGTGTGTTTAGGAGAGATACAGCAGCTCCAGGCAGCCATGTTACAGCAGAACATGTCAGATTCATGTGTAGCTGATGTCTGTGTCTCTCACCTGTATATTAGGAGGATGCAGCATGTCAGCAGATGCAGCACAGATACCAGCAATACTTTACTATACATTACACACAGACATGAGCAGGGGGAGGAGAGGGGAGGGGTAACAGGAGTGACATCACTGCCTCTGACCATGTGACCAGCCTCATTTATATGATAAAGAATAGATGATTTTACAATGATTAATGTATGAAATAACTAGATAAAGGCTGGGATGGGATCCTTGTGAGCTGCTCCAACAGGTAGTAGTGACAGGACTAGTGGCAGAGACCTGATGACAGGTGTCCTTTAACATCCGCATTATGAAAAATCTATGACATTCAGGTCAAAATCTAAGTAGACAGCAAATGCACAGAGAACCATGAAAGTTTCCTTAACATCGATAAAAAAAACCCCAAAAGCTTGAAAAGAAACATTTCCCCAGAACAAAGCACATTTTGCAGGAGCTTGAAATAAATATATTAAAGATTTTTGTTACTGTGCTGTCAATTTACATTTGTAACTGCAGAATAAAATTGTTTTGATTCAGAAAAAGTAACATATGAAATGGAATGCATCCTATTCCTCTCCATGAATACTTAGACTCATGTACCTGGATGAAACCACATTACATTTACACCAGTAATTAATAGCACCATTAACAGGGTTTCACATCAATGTTTGCACCATGGGAAATTACAAATCATTAGCTCTGGAGCACCTACTTTCTCTCGCTCTGTAACTCGTCCTTCTTGTTCTTTACTTCATAGTACTTCTTGTCCAGTTCTTCCACTCGAGCTTTTACTTCATTAAGATCTTGATCCAATTTCTAAACCACAACACCATACACTTGATATAACTGAAGTATATTTATCCGAGAAACCAAACATCTCAATGGTCAGGTAGGGGCTTGTCCTGTGTGTAACTTTTATCCCACACATCTTGTCAGAGTCTGTTCCATAGGTAAAACTCCTTCACAACATCTCTATTACTATTACTCTTAGTTTATATTCAGGTGTTGCCTATACACAACTTACAGTGTACTGCTCGAGATTCTTCTCTTTATTTGCCTCGGTGTCTTCCAGATCTTTGTGTATGGCAGCGATCTGACGCTTCTTGTCGTTTATGGCCTGATCTAGAGATTTCAGTTCCTTTTTAATCCACTTGTCTCTTTCTTCTTTAGATGTGAACTGACTGCCACGGCCTTGCTTAGCATAGAGATCGGTTCTTTCCTGTGTGGCTTGTGCCAATCTAAGCAGAAAAGAGTATTACACACAAATATTACTTAAAAATATTGAAGAATAACAGAAGACGTCTGCATCCAAAACATAACATCACACACACAGATGGAACAAGAAGTAATATTACAATAGGTACAATGTTACTAATAACTACAAAATTTAATTGAGGGTGGTCAAGAATTACTACCAATCAGCCATAACCTGTAACTGCAGCCACCGTGCCCATAATATTTTAGTCCCGGACGTCCAGGAATCAGATATGTGATAAGTGCCATCCAGGGACGAGACCCTCAAAAATAAGCCCTGGAAAACCCTTTAACCCCTTAAGGACGCAGCCATTTTGCAGGTTAAGGCTCAGCCTTTAAGTAAACCAATTGATCCAACAATAGATACCAACGCACAGATATTACATTCATGATGTGCAGAGATTGTATCATCCTGGGCATATTCAGGTTTACACCTCCTATACAAACAAACCTGGAAATGCCACTTTCTTCCTTCTGTTTAACACTGCTGAACTTCGGCTCAGTCTCCGCCAGCTCTTTCTGTTTTTCCTCCCTATACAAACAAACCTGGAAATGCCACTTTCTTCCTTCTGTTTAACACTGCTGAACTTCGGCTCAGTCTCCGCCAGCTCTTTCTGCTTTTCCTCGATCTTTTCCAGTAACTTCTGCCTTTCTTTTAAGAGACGTTTCTTGAATAGAAAAAAAGTAACTTCTGCCTTTCTTTTAAGAGACGTTTCTTGAATAGAAAAAAATGAACATAAATTATCCAAACGTCAATGAAGCCAACATGTAGAAAAAGCAAAGACTACATGGCTACACATGAACCCAGATGTGCAGAGCTACCCAGTACCAGGACCACACAGACCCCCACCCGATGTCTGTTGCAGATGTAGTTACCCTCTGTTCACTATTTCCAGCCAGTTCATCCTGCAGATCCTTGGCTTTCAGCTCCAGTTTGGTCCTTTGCTTTATCTGCTCCTGTCTTTCGGAGCTCAGCTGCTCCTTCTCTTCCTTCATTGCAGAAATCTTCGATTTCAACTCTCGCACTTGACGTTCAATTTCCTAAAAAAGTTAAGTACAAAAAGTTACTAAATATTCTGCAGCTTCCAGGAAAGAAGTTTCGAATTTTTGCAAATATTTATCACTGATACATTTTATGATGAATGACCCTTATGTGTCATTAAGTGTCATTAAAGAAGTTGTCAAAATTTAGTAAAAACTTGCTTGCCTTAATTAAAAAAACAAAAAAAAAACCAAACAGCGCCACAACTGTCCATGGGTCATTCACTTCAGGGAAGTGGAGTTGTAATACTGCATGTAACCAATGAACAAGTGAAGGGCAGTCTGCTTAATCCCTACAGGGTGTACAGAGAAGACTCACATGCTAAACCCTCTCCAAAAACAGCAGGCGTTTGCTGCATTATTTCCCCTTTCGGGACATCATCCAAATGTCTAAATCTAAGTCTTAATCTGGTGATGTTATCGTAGACCCTTTGTGCAGTAGATTCAAAGGCTGTTACACTGTCACTCTCCTTACAGTGCAACAGACTATAAAGCCACAGAGCAGCTGTGTTAACACCCCCAGGAGCCCTTCTGGCATATTAGAATAATTGTAAAAGTTGATTTTAGAAGAAAGGAGGCCATGGATAACAGTAAGAGGATTACCCTGGTTTATCATGATGGATTTTGATAATAGATTTCCTTTAAACATTAAAATTAAAATTACACGAAAATAATAACAACCAAAACCCCTATCTTCCTTACTAATTTTTCCTTTACCTTCCTTTGATTCTTTAACCATAAAACCTAAAATTAATCCTTTTTTCCCTTTAAAACTAACCAAAATTTTCCCTTTACAAACAAAAAAACCACCGTCCCGCCAGTTTAATTTTTTTCCAAGCTCCCCACACTTCAAAATCTGTACCTTTTTTATTTTTTCCTCATGTACAGAGCTGCTTGTGATGGCTATTTTCTGCGTAACAAATTACACTTCCAAATGGTGGTATTTAATATTCCATGTATGGCCGTGAACTGGGAAGCGGGAAAAAAATTACAAATGCGAATTGAACTTGGTAAAAAAACTGCAGTTTGGGCGTATTCTTGTGGGCTTGGATTATACAAAAACTCACATTTCGGATTTCACTGTGCGCGGCCAATGACATGTCTACTTAATCTTTGGTTGTACGATTACGGGGATACAAATTGGTATAGGTTTTATAATAAGTTTTTCACTAACATTAAAATTACAAATTCAACACCATCGTACAAAAATTTTTTTGGGGGATTCTGCCATCTTGGCGACTAGATTAATGCTTTTTTTTTACTTTGGTGTACGGAGTGTGGGGATGGTGGCCGTTATTAACGGATTTTGATGACGTTTACAAATGTTACATTTTTAGGACTGTACGGACCTTTGATCACTTTTTTATAGAATTTTAATTTTTTTTTTAAAAATGGCAAAAAGTGAGCAAGTTTTTCTCTACTCTGGTGGCCGATTTTCCGGTTACAGAAAAGGTTAACGCAGTGAAAAAAACGTTATCATATTTTGATAGTATCTGGGGCATTGTTCTTACAGCGGCGATACCTAATGTGTTTATGATTTTAACTGTTTATATATATCAGTTTCTGGGAAAGGGGGGTGATTTTAATTTTTAGTTTTTTTGATTATAATTTTTTTTTTTAAACTTTTTAATCTTATTATTATTTTTTTTTTTACTATTTTGTTTTCAGACTCCTAGGTACTTTAACCCTAGGGGTCTGTAGGATCTAATCATATACTGCCAAGGGACGCAGTGAGAAAAAAGATAGTGGGGGAATGGAGTGAGGGAGATATGGAAAAGGCAAGAGGAGAGTATAAAAGGCCTCAGAGGATCCTCTCTTCGGCAGTATATGTGTATTTACTTACTCCATGATATTACAATGTGCTGTAGCTAACTGAGAAAGCTACCATATAGCGCCGTATCGCCCACGCACCGCCATCTTTTTTAAGCCGCCGGCACCTTTGCCGGCGGCAATCTGCAGGAAAGCACCCGCGATCGGTGCCGCCAACGATCGTGGGTGTTACCGGTAAGCCTTTGCTGCAATATGCAGCAAAGACTTACCGGCTATGGAGAGGGCTCGGCCTGCGAGCCCTTTCCATGCACCGGGACTCGATATGTGACGTACTATTATGTCACATGTCGGTAAGGGGTTAAGGGACATCTGTCGATCTCTCAATTGTGCTTGAACTTCGTGCTCAGTCTCCGCCAGCTCTTTCTGCTTTCCTCGATCTTTTCCAGTAACTTCTGGCCTTTCTTAATAGACGTTTCTGAATAGAAAAAAATTAACACACTAAATTATCCAAACTTCAATGAAGCCAAACATGTAGAAAAAAGCAAAGACTACATGGGCTATCCCATAACCCCGAGAATGTTCAGACTACACCCAGTACCAGGACCCACACAGACCCAGCCCCACTCCGATGTCTGTTGCAATTAGTTACCACCCTCCTGTTATCACTATTTTCCATCATCCCAGTTTCATTCAATCCTGCCTGCAGATGGGGCCTTGGCTTCAGCTCCAGTTTGGTCCTTTGCTTTATCTGCTTCCTGTCTTTCCGGAGCTTCAGCGGCTCCTCCTTCTCTCTTCTCCTTCCTTCATTGCAGAATCTTCGATTTCAACTACTTCTCGCCTTGACGTTCAATTTAATTTTCCTTCCTAAAAAGTTAGTACAAAAAGTTACAAATCTTCTTGATTCTGCACCTTCCAGGAAGAAGTTTTCAAATTTTTGCAAATTTTATCACTGTACATTTTCACTGATGATGACCCTTATGTGTCATTAAGTGTCATTAAAGAGGTTTCAAAATTTTAGTAAAAACGTGCTGGTCTTACTTTAAAAAAAAAAAAAAAAAAAAAAAAAAAACAGCGCCACAACTGTCCATGGGTCATTCACTTCCAGGAAGTGGAGTGTAATACTAACTGCATGTAACCAATGAACAAGTGAAGGGCAGTCTTCTTAGATTCCTACATGATGTACATAGAAGGCTTCACAATGCTAAAAAACCCTCTCCAAAACCTCAAAGGTGTTTTGCTCGCATTTTTCCCCCCTTTCGGACAACAATCATCCAAATGTCGAATCTAAGAAGTCTTAATTTAATCCCTGGTAATGTTATCGTATACCCTTTGTGCAGTAAGATTCCAAAGGCTGGTTACACTGTCATTTCTCCTTACAGTGCAACAGACTATAAAGCCACAGAGCAGCTGTGTTAACAAACAACCCCCAGGAAGCCCTCTGGCATATTAGAATAATTGTAAAGTTGATTTTATTTAGAGCAAGGAGGCAGAGGCCAATTGGATAAAAGTAAGAAGATTCCCTTGTTTATATCATATGGATTTTGAAATAAATTTTCCTTCTAATAATTCCTTTAAACATTAAAATTAAAATTACACGAAAATAATAACAACCAAAACCCCTATCTTCCTTACTAATTTTTCCTTTACCTTCCTTTGATTCTTTAACCATAAAACCTAAAATTAATCCTTTTTTCCCTTTAAAACTAACCAAAATTTTCCCTTTACAAACAAAAAAACCACCGTCCCGCCAGTTTAATTTTTTTCCAAGCTCCCCACACTTCAAAATCTGTACCTTTTTTTATTTTTTTTCCTTTCCATGTAACAAGCTGCTTGTGATGGCTTATTTTCTGCGTAACAAATTACACTTCAAATGGTGGTATTTAATATTCCATGTCATGTGCCGTGAACTGGGAAGCGGGAAAAAAAATTCCAAATGCAATTGACTTGGTAAAAAACTGCATTTGTGGGCGTATTCCTTGTGGGCTTGGATTTTATAAACAAAAAACTACACCAATTTCCGGATTTCACTGTGCGCGGCCCATGACATGTCTACTTTAATATTCTTTGGGGTCTGTACATTACGGGGATATCCAAAAATTGGTATAGTTTTATAATAATGTTTTTCAGCACATATACATTTAAAATTACAAACATTCACACCCACCCATCCTGTACAAAATTTTTTTGGGGGATTCTGCCATCTTCGGCGACTAGATTAATAGCTTTTTTTTTTACTTGGGGTACGGAGCTGTGGATGGTGGCCGTTATTAACGGATTTTGAACGTTTACAAATGTTATCAGTTTTTAGGACTGTACGGAACACTTTTGATCACTTTTTTTATAGAATTTTTAAATTTTTTTTTTAAAAAAAATGGCAACAAAGTGAATGCAAAAAAGTGGCATTTTCTCTACTCTGGTGGCGATTTTCCGTTAACAGAAAACAGGGTAACGCAGTGAAAAAAAAACGTTATCATATTTTGATAGTATCGGGGCATTGTTCTTACAGCGGCGATACCTAATGTGTTTATGATTTTAACTGTTTATATATATCAGTTTCTGGGAAAGGGGGGTGATTTTAATTTTTAGTTTTTTTGATTATAATTTTTTTTTTTAAACTTTTTAATCTTATTATTATTTTTTTTTTTACTATTTTGTTTTCAGACTCCTAGGTACTTTAACCCTAGGGGTCTGTAGGATCTAATCATATACTGCCAAGGGACGCAGTGAGAAAAAAGATAGTGGGGGAATGGAGTGAGGGAGATATGGAAAAGGCAAGAGGAGAGTATAAAAGGCCTCAGAGGATCCTCTCTTCGGCAGTATATGTGTATTTACTTACTCCATGATATTACAATGTGCTGTAGCTAACTGAGAAAGCTACCATATAGCGCCGTATCGCCCACGCACCCAGCCATCTTTTTTGAATTTTTAAAAGAGCCGCCGGCAACCTTTGCCGCGCCAATCTGCAGGAACGCAACCCGCATCGTGCCGCGCCAACGATCGTGGGGTGTTACCCGGAGCCTTTTCTGCAATATGCAGGCAAAGCTTAACCGGCTAATGGAGAAGAAAAAAAGGGCTCGGCCTGCGGCCCTTTCCATCACCGGGACTTCGATATGTGAGAATATGTGACGTACTATTGTCACATGTCGGTAAGGGGTTAAGGGACATCTGTCGATCTCTCAATTAATGCCATTGAATGTTGTCCATAAGCACAGAGAACCATGCACCCCAATACCAAGGATAAGAGGCACTTAATCAAGCTAAGTAATAACAGAATTGGCTACAACGCTTACCTCCATTTTATCCCTGGCGTCCTGTTGGGCATCTCTTAGCTGTCGTGATTTTTCACCACTTGTCTCTCTTTTTGATGAAAGCTACAATAGGAAAAGGTTGAATATTAGTTGATACTAACAAAGACCATAAAGTAATTGTCATGTGTGTATGTAAGGAGCTACTGTCCCCCACCTACGTTACAGCTTCAGACATGGAAATTAAACACTTACCTCATCCAGCTTGGCGCGTGTCTCATTCAGCTCCTGGTTGTAGATGGTGTACTCCAGGGCTCTCCTCATCTTATCCCACTTCTGGTACTGCGCCAACTCTTCCTTCTCTTCCTCCAGAGTGTGCAGCCGCTCCTCAATGTACTTCAGCAGTTCATTAATCTTCTCACGTTTACCCTCTGGAAGGAATCACAGGACATGTAACCACATAGCGGACGCCATCCACAGACACCTGCCTGTATAGGGAAATACAACTGACCAGTTTCCTTCATCAGGGAGATACTTTCTTCCTTCCGCTCATCGTATACCCTGGTCCCGGCCACTTCGCGGAGCAGCTTCAACCTCTGAGAATCTGGGGCTGTTGCCATTTGGTTAATCTGTAATTATAAATACAATATTAACCGTGCAGCCTCACATCCATTCTTAGACATGAATGGATATCCACAGAGCAGATATACAGGGAGTCTATCACTAATCTACTGTCTATTAATAAAGACGTAGAAACAGTGAGGCACACTCTATGACACACACTAAATGCTGGAATGATGTGTAAAACAAAATGTTAAAAAAAAAAAATGCATCGACGGAAATCAAGTTTATTAACCAATGAAGGCCTGGATTTGGAGTCACCCGCAAAATGAAAGTGCAAAAACACACTACAGGCTGATCCAACTTAATGTCTGTAAAATAAGACAAAATGCAGCTCAGTATTGTCTGTGGCCTCCACGTTCTTGTATGACCTCCCTACAACGCCTCGGTATGCTCCTGATGAGGCTCAGTATTGTGTGTGTGCCATCCACGTGCCTGTGTGACCTCCCTGCAACTCCCAAGCATGCTCCCGATCAGGTTTTGAATGGTCTTGTGAGAGATCTCCTCCTAGACCTGGACTAAAGCATCTGCCAACTACTTGACAGTCTGTGGTGTTACGTTACGTTGGTGGATGAAGCGAGACATGATGTCTCAGATGTGCTCAACCAGATTCAGGTCTGGGGAACGAGCAGCCAGTCCATAGCTTCAATGTCTTCATCTTGCAGGAACTGCTGACACTCCAGCATGGTCTAGCATTGTCCTGCATTAGGAGGAACTCAGGGGCAACAAGGATATGGTCTCACAAAGGGTCTGAGCATCTTATCTTGGTACCCAATGCCAGTCAGGCTACCTCTGGCGAGCACTGAGTGCTGTGCGGCCACCAGACTATCACTGACCCACTGCAAAACCGGTCATACTGAAGGACGTTGTAGGCAGCAGATAACTCTCCATGGCGTCTCCAGACTCCATGCGTTCATCTTTGAAGAGCACAATGCGCCAGTGGCGAATTTGCCAATCCTGATGTTCTCTAGCAAATGCCAAGCATCCTGCACAGTGTTGGGTTGTGAGCACAACCCCCATCTGTGGATGTAGGGCCCTCATACCTCATGGAGTCAGTTTCTAACCCTTTGGGCAGACATGCGCACATTTGTGGCTGCTGAAGGTCATTTCGAAGGGCGGTGGCAGTTCTCCTGTTCCTCCTTGCACAAAGGTGGAGGTAGTGGTCCTGCTGCTGGGTTGTTGACCTCCTACGGCCCCCTCCACGTCTACTGCTGTAGTGGCCAGTCTCCTGGTAGCGGCTCAAGCCTACACTACCAGACACAGCAAACCTTCTTGCCACAGCTCGCATTGATGTGTCATCCTGAATGAGCTGCACTACCTGAGCCACTTGTGTGGGTTGTAGAGTCCATCTCGTGCTGCCACTAATGCAAAAGCTCCACCAACATTCAAAATTGATCAAATCATCATCACTCTTTTGAGTGTGTCTTGCTAATTGCCTGTGAAATTGATTGTCAATCAGTGTTGCTTCCTAAGTGGACAGTTTGATGTACTTAGAGTTATATAGTATTGTTTGTTTTTTGAGCAGTGTATATAGCGAAAACAGAGCATCACTTTTTTAACACAACTGTATAGTTAGAGGATTTTACCTACCTCCACTCGAATCATGGCCTCTAAATAGGTTAAGTTCTTAACTATACAATTATTTGGAAAAAGTGATTGTCTCGTTTGTTTAAAGTTTAAGGGGTTGATCTCGCCTCATATATACACCATAAGTCCATCTTTATGTTGCGCCTGTGTTACTTCTCTAGTACCCAAGGAATATATTAGTATTTCTAACGATATCATAAAACTGGCATCTAAGATAATTATTTATTCTATATATTGATTCCATTGTTATATTTGTCTTCAACGTAAAAATAAGAAAAATAAGTTGTTAAACAAAATTGTGCGTTACAAAAAGAAAATATATATAAAAAAAAAAATTGCTATATGATGTTCTCTTTGTGTGTGACATTAGGTAGCAGCATTGAATGGAAAGAAGTTATTGATTTGTGCCTCACTAGGAGGCAACAAAGTAGAGAAGGAAATGAAAAAAACATTTAAAAAAACTTCTGTGGAAGAACTAACCATACCTTGCCTTGTTTTACGATGTAGTATGGATTACTGCGAGAAAATCCAGCACTTTCCAACAGGTTCATCACATCATTCTTGCTACAAAAATAACATATATATAATTAGATCAGCAGAGCATTTATAACAAACTGCATCAGAAACTTAGAGACATAACTGATCCACATAACTTTCTGAATACAGGCTTAGGCCCCAAGCACACGACCATCGGGGAGGTGGGGGGTGGGACCCATGTACGGCTGCAAGCTTGTACGGCCCTCATACACGTCAATGGCTGTACAGAGCCGCAAGGTCGTACCACTGTACATGGGGAAAAGTTAGGACATGTCCTATTTTTTCCTGTGTTACGCCGCCGTACGCCATGTGTCTCTATGGAGAGAAGAAGGGGTCACCCCTCCTCTCCATGGCACCGGACTCGTGCCCGCTCAGCTACGGCATGCGTTCGTGTGCATGTAGCATAAAGCAGATCACAATGTAAATGACGTTGAGGTAATGACATGAATCACAGACCATCGCATTAAGAGAAAAAAATGCACAAAATGTTTGGTCCAGAAAATAAAGCAGACACGGATCTGTATAATACAGATCAGGCACAGTTGGACTGTACAGAAAAGTTGATATAATGTTCCCCCTCAGCCGTTCAGTCACTGATGACAAAGATTAGTAAAAATGATATAACACAGAAGCTTTTCACTTACGTCACCATTTTCTTGTCTAAGAAATACTGATCTTTTTTGGCCCCGATAACTCTCCTAAGGGAAACCTCCTCCTTGTCAATCTGGGGAAGTAAAAATTCTTGTCATTAAGAAAAGAACTTCATCCTACAAGATAAGATGTGGAGGAACCATTTTCTGCAATATTTCCTACCGGCAGCCGGTTGTCAGAGTTGTCAAATATAATTTCCACAAAAGCAGAAATGACACGAGGGCCTGTTCCCTCCTGAAAGATAAGAATATAATAGACTTGATAAGTGATCAGGATTGTTATACAATAAAATGTGACAAAACTAATGACCAGGGCTGAAATACTGTATCCCCACAAACTGAAAGTGTCTAATATGGCTAATGGCTAACTGGTTAGGAAATATCTTAAACCCTATGGGGCAGTGATGGGGAACCTTTTAGAGACCAGCTGCCCAAACTACAACCAAATCACACTTATTTACCATAAAAGTGCCATCAAGACAATTTAAACAGTAACTTATTGCTCCCTGCTCTTCCACAACATTCAATCATATCATTGTAGCTTCTCTACAAGGTCTCTCTGTACCAGAAGAATCAAGGGGCCTGCAAGGGGACCATAAAAGATAATCTGGCATGTAGTTCCAAGCAGTCAAAGATGTGTCGCCTTAAAAGAGCATCATCTCAAGTTGTCTGGGACTGCAGGAAGATTCAAGTTCTGTCTGATGAACTGTGTCCTGGGACGGCAGCCTGGGTGCCCAGAGAAAGAGCTCTGAGTGCCACTTCTGGCACCCGTGCCATAGGTTGGCCATCACTGACCTAGGGTACAAGGGTACAAGAGAAAGCCAAAATGTAGACTAAAGAATAATACAAAATAAATAAATAAACAAATATTGGATTAAATGATGGCTTAATACTGGGAGTCTATAGGGGTTAAGATAATTCTAAGCAGTTATAGTCATACATAGACTGTGATTTTAAAAAAATGTGTAGTGCATGTGCACAAAGGTTTTTCTAACAAAAAGATATTTAGGCTATAGGTCCGGAGGGAGTGAGAGAGTTTGGCTGTCAATTCCAGCTCTTGCTGCTGGATAGTTTAGGTTAAAAAAGGCTATCTGATTGGGGAAGAGTACTAGAAGCTATGGAACTATTTAAAATGTTAAATAATAACAATTGTTATTTTAATGGTGAAGGATAGAGGAGTTGGCATAAAAAGTGGCAGAGGCGGACAGTAAACTTGGGGAGCCCTCGCTGAAGAGAGCATAGAGAAGACCATGGGAAAGGCAGTGACAGCTGAGCCATGTAAGTGGTATTGTGCCAAGATAAGTGATTTTATTGTTTTAAACCTGGGCACTGCTAGAGTAACTGCCTAGAAATAATATTAATATTTGGGGTGCAATACATTAATTGTGTGGTGGGGTTGTCACCTGCTGATGGTGGTACAGTAAACTCATTACTGTATGCAAGGACACTAATGTCTGCACAGTGAACCTCCATCCACTGTATGTTTGCAGGGTACAGGATATCATAGGAAGTCCTAAGCCCAGCTGCCTGTGGGTCATGTGACATGCAGCTCCTGCAGGCTACATTGAAAGTTTACCTGGATAAAGTATAATAAACCTATTAAAGTTTAGTACTTACTATGGTAAACCTTCTTATTAGTGTCCAAACCCTTTAATAATATTCTACTGAACCCTCCACTGAATTATATTATCCTTCTTTTGATTGACAGATCAATGTCTCTTTATTTCTGAGCAGACAGGAAGTCCTCTCCATGTCCACCTTATGTCCTTACCAGAATTATATCACTTATCAGAGATTTATCATGTGTCTGAGGTAAAACTGTTCTAGTTGTCCATGGAAACCAATCAGAGCTCAGCTGTAATTTTATTAACTGCTGTTGAAAAATTAAAGCTAAGCACTGATTGGTTGCCATGGGCAACTAGAACAGTTCATATCTCAGATACTTTTGATAAATTTCCCACATTGTACATAATGTATGTGTAATTATATTTTTTAATGTAGTGGGGAACTGTGTGTATTACAGTAAATTAAATGGGGCACTCAATATATCATTATTACTTTTGTATACATATAATATTTATTCTAGGCCACAGTGGGATACGTTGTGACTTATTATATTATTTAGGACCACAGAGTTATCAAGTTGATGTTATATTGTAAGTGACTGTAGTATCTTTAGGAGCACAGTGTGGAGATGGGCTGCAAGTAGCCAACTACATCTAAGAGCTTCGTCTTCATCAACAAGTGAAGGCCTAGAGAAGTAATCATGCACTTCTACATATCATAGAGCATAATCTGTGAGTTGCTAAATGCCACTTCTGACAATCCTATATAAAGTATGACACTTTCTACATGGAGCAGGCCACAGCATTCCTGCATATAGTATGACGCTATGGGGTGCAACAGCCATGTGGATGTTACGCAGGAATTCTGCACCCCAAAGTTCTATATTTTACATGCTGCTTCAACCTTCATTTCTTACACAGGACTTTTGCCACTCCTTCAATTAAAGCACGCTGGTGAAATGTAGTTATATTCTTGTACACAGGGTTTTCACTCCCCACCTTCAAAAATCTATAACTTTTTTATTTTTACACTTAAAGAGCTGTGTGACGGCTTGTTTTCTGCGTAACAAATTGCACTTCATAATGATGGTATTAAATATTTCATGCCATGTACTCGGAAGCGGGAAAAAAATTCCAAATGCAATGAAAATGGTGAAAAAACGCATTTGCGCCATTTTCTTGTGCTGGCGCTAATAACTTTTTTATACTTTGGTGTATGGAGCTGTGCATGGTGTCATTTTTTGCGAAATTTGATAATATTTTCAGTGATATCATTTTTAGGACTGTACGACCTTTTGATCCCTTTTTATAGATTTTTTTAGATTTTCAAAATGGCAAAAAAGTGCCATTTTCGACTTTGGGCGCTATTTTCCGTTACGGGGTTAAACGCATTGAAAAACCGTTATCATATTTTGATAGATCGGGCTTTTTCGGACGCGTCGATACCTGATGTGTTTATGATTTTTACTGTTTATTCATATTTATGTCAGTTCTAGGGGGGTGATTTGAAATTTTAGGTTTTTTTATTATAATTTTTTTTTTTTAAACTTTTTTTTATTTTTATTTATACTATTTTTCAGACTCCCTAGGGTACTTTAACCCTAGGTTGTCAGATCGATCCTATCATATACTGCCATACTACAGTATGGCAGTATATGGGGATTTTCTTCCTCATTCATTACAATGTGCTATCAGCACATTGTAATGAAGGGGTCCGGCTATGGAGAGGGCTCAGCCCGTGAGCCCTCTCCATGCAGCGCAACGCGACCGCCGCCGTGAATACACGGCGGGCGGTCGCGAACCGGTTAAAACTAGACAAACACATGATAAACATTAAAAAACACATGCGTTTTTAAAAAGACTGCAAAATACCTACTTTAAAACGGTCTGAAAACGTGACATGTGGCATCACCCATAAAGGGGTTGGATCAACTATTTAAATCATACCCCATTTACAGGATTTGAGTTAATAAACAAATTCGTGAGGGTCTGACTGCTAGGGACCCGAGGCTACCATGGTAACCGATCGCCGCCCCCCGATAACGTTCGGGGGCGCGGCGATCGTAATAAAGATGGCGGCGCCCGCGCGCCGCCGTCTTTTAAACGCCGCCGGCGACTTTGCCAGCGGCGTTGAGAGGGTTAATAGCCGCAAGCACCGACCGCGGTTATTAGCGGTGGGGGTTTTGTGCAAAATGCAAAAACCCCCACCTCTGTATGAAGAGGACTCAGCCCGTGAGCCCTCTTCATACATCCCTTATACCTCTGCGCCGTAGAGCTACGGCGCAGAGCGTTAAGGGGTTAAGCTTATGTGGTATTTCCCTTTGCACCACATTTATTCCTGCATAGCATTTGCGTTTATGTTGAGTTTGACTTGTGTTTTTGATTATGTAAACGGCGCTTGCGTTTACACTTCCATGCCATCACGTTTGCGTTTACACTTACATTTACATTCCATTTGCATTCATGTCTTGTTTGCATCGCGTTTACGCTTTGTGGTGTATGCGTAGATGTTAGTGGATGGTGAAAAAACAAGAAGTATCAGTCTTAGAAAGATTACCCAGGTAGAATCTGTTCCACATTCGAAGTGCAATTTACCATTTTTAATCTTTGAGTTTTATTTTTAACATCATTGTATGGAGATGTCATACTGGCATACTGGATCTTTTACTAACAGATTTTAGCAACACAAAGGGGATAACAACACCAAAAATTTCTACAACATTCCAAGTGATTGATTATCTAAACGAGGCAGCAAATCTACTGGCGAAAAATACATATTGTACACAGAAAGGTAAGCACCTCTTGTACTCTACTCTTTATGTATGGAATTGAACAATCTACACATGATGCACTCTCTCTTCTACCTTATTACTTTTTGGGTTTGATGCTATTGGAACGCCTGGGTATTAGATCATTGCAATAGTAATATTTGTAGATGGAAATAATGGGGCTCATTTACTAAGGGTCGCTTGCACGCTTTTGTTGGACTGTGCACCGTTTTCGGGGCTAAAATGGCTTGCACAGGTGTCTGCGCTGGCTTCTATGTGACAATTAAGGGGGCGATCCGACTGATTCTAAGGCCCCTTCTACACCTGCGAGTGTAATGCGATGAACTCGCATCACACTCGCAAGTGTGGAACCGGCCTTACTGAGCGCGGGATTTGACTTTCAAATTATGTTGCAAGCCCTAGACCTAAGATGCATCACTAAAAAGATGGTGAACTCTGTTGGACCTGAGCGGGGAAGCGATGGATGCAGGATATCGGGCGCACGATCTTAGTGAATAGAGGCAGAGTGCATTATAGACGGACAATGCACTTTCTGTGAACTCTGGTGACCCTGTAAGTAAATGTGCCCCAATATAGACAAAAACTCCATAAATGTTTGCTGTGTATATTTGTGATTTACAGATTATTCTTTTCCATTCTTTTGATGCCTCTTTTGATGACAACGAAAAATAATCTATTCACATTTGTTGTTTCGTAGAACATGTTCAGGGTTTTGGCACAAATGTGACTTGAGTTTCCGGTGAAAGTATAGTCTTGACAATCGGTATTGTCAGTATATTCGTATTATTTGTTCATTTTGTACTGATATCAGTACTGTTCATGGTGTTATGGTATTATCTGCCTCTGTATGACGGTGATATAAATCCCTGTATGGTAGTAATATAAAGCATTGTATGTCAGCGATATGTATCCATGTATGGCAGTGATATAAATCCCTGTATGGCAGTGATATTACTGGTAAGTGGTCATGGAATGGCAGTATTAGTTTGGGTTATGTACAGGGGTGTTTTTTGTTCCTGCTACATGTGCTCAGCCTTTGTTCTGTGTGATTGTATCTGGTTAGTATTGTCATCTTTGGTGCATATATATTTTGGGGTCTGTGTGTTTGCTGTGGAGAATTCATTCCAAAAGTGTCTGGGTTTGAATCCTGGATCTTTTATGACTGCAGCAATGCCCCTGCACCACTTATAAGATAAAGGTCCCATGACCCTGTGGAAGGTGAAGGCACCGCTGATGGGGCCTGTAGCAGCAGAAGGCTGAGTTGTGGTGGGTTTCTTTGTAGCTGCTCATCGCTGTGGACGTCCCCCTTGTGTCTACTGTTTTCTATCATCTTACTCTGGTTTTCAGTGTTCTGCTCCTCTAGTGGTTGTTTGAATGACTTGTTGTCTATAAAACAGAGGGACATGGCGTATTATAGCAGCATATGTCATATGGTGCATCCAGCTATCAATCCAGCGTGTGACCCTGTAATTTGCAGCACTCAGGTTCTCTTTTTGAATATACGCAATGTATTTTCATATAGGCCTGATCTATAGACATCAGACATTATAAAAGCATTCATTCATAAGGTATATACATAACTTACAGGTGTTTTGGTACAACTGACTTGTCTCAACACCAAATGCATGTCAGAGGTAGTCTCCCTGGTTGTGTGTGTGTGTGTGTGTGTGTGTGTGTGTGTACAAGGTGTTATATATACACACATACATAGCATGTGAGTTAATTACGAGTGTCACAGCAAAGAGGTTGAATACTTGATCTTACCAATTGGCTGCAATGAAACAAAGAATGAACATTTTTTATATATATAATGTATTATACGTTGTTTGGATGTATATAGATTCAACCACTTTGCTGTGGCACTCATATTTAACTCACAAGCTATGTAAGTATGTGTGTATATTACACCTTGTATAGCTATACGTGTGTGTAAATGAATTTCAACTTGTCTGTATGTGTATACTGTATTTGAATATCAACTCTTCTGGATGTATGTGTATATTTGAATATCAACTCTTCTGGATGTATGTGTTATAATACGAGTTATAATTGTTATTATAAGTGTGTGTGTGTGTGTAGAAAAAAAAGGTGCATTTTTGTTTATATCTGTTAAAAAGGCGCTGGTATAATCTGGGCTCAAGTTACGACTTGTGATGGAACAACATAAGGTCTTACTGGTAGTAATGGTAAATGTGATATCAATGCAAAACTCTACTCCAGATTTAACAGCCCTCAACGGAACACTCAGCCGAGCGGAAATCGGGTTCAGACGGCTAAATCCAGGTTTTCCGCAGTGGAAGTCAACTCGTTTACTAGTCGCAATACAACAGAGTAGCGTGATATTGTGATCTTATGTTGATAGAGCGCCCCCTAAAGGACTGCTACTTGAAGACGGCTACATACTGACCTAACCTTCTAGAATTCTATACTAATGTAAGTTGCATGAAGTTGTCAGTTGTCATTTAGACAACTATTGCGTGGGTTTCCTCCGGTTTTCTCCTACACTCCAAAAAAACATACTGTTAGGTTGGTTAGATTGTGAGCCCCATGGGGACAGGGACTGATGTGACATGCTTTGTGCAGTGCTGCGTAACCTGTGTGCAGTATATAAAAGAAAAATAATTATTCCCTTTTACCCCCTAAATACACATGCACACACATTCTGCTTTCTTATTAATGAGAGGGAAATTAATGGCTGACACCAGAGATCGCATTAACACCTCACTGAGCGTTTAGAAACACAAGTCAAGCAGAACAGGGAGAGGCTGCACCAGCTCCAACATTCTTCTACTAGACACTGAGCAAAGGGGCTGAATACTTATCACCAGGGGTAACTTCAGTTTTGAATAAATAAAAATAAAAAAAAATGTAGATATTTTTTGCTTTCTGTCAAGATGGGGGCACATTAACCCCTTCACACTCATGGATATATCCACCACAGAGCTATGAAGGCGGAGCCCTCTTCATACAGAGATAGGCTTTGCTGCACATGGCAGCATTTTTGCACATTAAAAAAATGAGCACAGGGTATTTTCGCTCATTTCTCGCTCTCCTTCTTCAAAAATCCATAACTTTTGATGTTACCAATTGGATGCAATGTGACAGAGTGAAAAAGAGGCCCGAGTATGTTCTGTATTGTGTGTAACATATTATATATAAAAAATAAATAAATATATATGTGTGTGTGTAACACATTACAGGCAGTCCCCGGGTTACGTACAAGATAGGTTCTGTAGGTTTGTTCTTAAGTTAAATTTGTATGTAAGTTGGAGTTGTATATTTTAATTGTAACCCCAATGCTCTCTGTGACAATTAGATTTTAAAAATGTAAGATTGTCATCAGAACCAGGATTGACAATAAAGCTTCATTACAGACACATTTAATAACCATTATAGATGTTTATTGTAGCCTAAGGCAAAAGTACTGTAAATTACCAACATCCAGAGGTCAGTTTGTAACTAGGGGCCGTCTGTAAGTTGGGTGTTCTTAAGTAGGAGACCGTCTGTACTTGAAAGGATGTGAAATTAAAGAAAATCCATCATGATAAACCAGGGGCACTTGCTTATAGATCCAGGCTGTGGTGATCATCTTATATTTTTTTCCATGGCCTCTTTCCTTCTAAACTTAACTTGATTATGCTAATAAGCCAGAAGTGCTTCTGAGGGTGTTACCAGAGGCCCTCTGTTCTGTAACTTCACATGCTGATACACTGTCTCCCCTCCCGTTGCATGATGAAATCTCACTGCAGCATAGAAAGTTTCAGCACACAGCGGGAGGGAAGAAGTGCTCCTGCACAGTGTAACAGCCTGCGAATCTGCAACCTGGGGAGGCTCTGGAACCAACCCCAGTAGCCTTTCAGGCCCATTAGCTTAATGTAAAGTTTATTTTAAAAGCAAGGAGGCTGTGCATAACTGAAATCACAAAATTATCACAATCTAAGTGCAAATTCACACGACGGTTGGGGGGGGGGGGGGGGGGTCCGTATATACACTGTATATACATCCCACATAGGCCGGCAATGGGCACACAGCACAGTACCATTCTGTACCCGGGAAAAGATAGTACATGTCCTATGTTGTCCCGTATTACGGCGCGGTGTGCCATATATCTATATGGAGAGGGGCAGGGCGAGCAGCGCTCACCCCCTCCTCTCCCGTGCGCCCACTGGCACACGTTCAATGTGAATTCTCCCTAAGAGTAAGTATCCCTGGTCTATCATTGGAGATTCTCTTTAAGGATATATTCACAATGCATTTTTGTGCAGTATATCAGCACTTAGGCTCATTCACACGGCTGTCTGGGGGGGGACGTACATGTGGCTACATATAAGTCCCCATAGATGGCAATGGCGGCTCGGTGCCACACATGCGGTGTACAGTGCGGATCGGTGACACGCAAAAAGATAGAGCATGCTTTATCTTTTTGCGAGTGTGCGGCCGCGCACCGCTGTTTTCTATGGAGGGGTTACCGCCTCCTCCCCTCCAGCACACGGCAGGCATACCACGTGTGAATGTACCCATACCTAGACCTGTGAGGATACAGCATGATGGGAGAACATCACACTCTTATATAGTACATTAAACACTGGAGGAGCGGGAGGACTGAGGTGACCCCCTGCTACCAGAGCTGACATTTCATTACAGGATTCTGCAGCCTCTTCAGGGGATCATTTACTGCGCTGCCGTAAGCTGATGAACACATTCCTCCTTTATCCTGATGCTAATTGACCTTCTACACTGTGGGGTGCAAATCCCCCTTTATTAATACACCCAAAACATAAACAAGAGTAAGCTACCGAAATAGAACAACTGCTCCCCGCAGCCACTTACCGTCAGCTCCTACACAGGGAGGGAGGTGGAATGTGCGAATAGATCAATTACGAGGTCTGCTATAGCATAGTACAGACTGTCCAACAGGATTTTACATTTCCTATTAACTGGCTTAAATGGAATAATGAATTGGTGCAGTTTTGTTTTTTTTTTTGGGGGGGGGGGGGTGGGGGAAGTATTTCTAATATTTTTCTTTGGGGGGGGGGGCAACATTTTGGGTACATTGGTGGATTAACTCCTAAGGCACCTGCCCGCCAACATTCACTGCAACCACATTTTCCAGGGTTTCCAAAATTAGTCAAAATGTCTATACCAAAGAGAGCAGGAGCACATCCACTGACCAATGCCAACACCAAGCAGAAGGGGCTGAACAGATTATACGTAACGTCCTACCTGCAGGCAGCAGGTCTGAGCGGAGATGTATGAAAGCAATAATAAACTCCCCCACAGTCCTCTCTGTTCAGCTCCTCATTTTATGTAATTGGTTCCCTTTAATATTAAATATACAGCAGAAAAAGGGTTTTGAAATACATTGACCCCTTCAATAAATACACAAAATCAGCAAAAAAGAATACAAAGGAGTATTCTTAAGGACTTAATAAAAGTTATGTTTTAGCCTCATCTTAAAACCTATTAATATAGAAAAAAACATTTTTTGTAAAAAATCTCAGGTAATAAATGCAGTCAGCATCTCCCTAAACGGAAGTGTAAATTCTAAGATAACTCACAGAGGTTTGCCATCTGATTTAACCCGCAGGTTGGAAAGTATCTCCTACCGTGGTTCAGCTCAACTGTTTGGGCAGGAGAAAGGGGGTGACTGGAACCTTTCTTAGCCCCAAAACATCCCCTTTTACTCCTGACCTTACAAGGGCAGTCCACAGCTGTCCCTGCTAACAAGCGCATGCCCCCTGTAAGCGCCACATTCCCTAAATCAGATGGCAAAGCTCTGCAAGTTATCTTAGAATGTACACTTCCGTTTAGGGAGATGCTGACTGCATTTATTACCTGAGATTTTTTACAAAATTTTTTTTCCCCTATATTAATAGGTTTTAAGATAAGGACTTACTAAAAGTTATGTTTTAGCCTTAAGAATACTCCTTTATATTCCCTCTTTGCTGAGTTTGTTACCTTTAATTGGCCAATTGCATATTTCAGTGGTTGTGAATTATGTTAGTGTCTCACAAGCTACCAGTCTGATGACACTTTCCCTTTAAGGCTGGAACTTTCAGACAGAAGGAAGTGTGTGGAGTGCGACGATCTATATCAGGAACGTCACATGACTCCCTGGAATGGCGATTGCTCGCCGTCTGTCTGCAGATACAAGTGGATTCTCTCCACCAGACGCTTCCCAGAAATCTCAGCCAATCCCTTTATTTATCAAACCCAGAAAATAATCAGTTTATTGACGCTACGTAAATAATGTGGACAGAAGGCAGTAACGCTAAAAACAAGTATCAAATGCAAATTATGAAGAGTAAAAACAGGGTGAAAACATAAAATCCATGTTTCAGAGACAGAAAGCGCAACTTCGAAAAGGTAAAAAACATGGGGAAACCTGCGCTACAACGTATTAAAACAGTCCAGGAACAAGACGGGCGCAAAATTTTACAGTTTTTAAATATACAGAACCTGGTGCAAATCTAACAACAGGTAACACTTTGTACAACGTCCTGCGGGGGGCACCGCTCAGCCATGGGTCGTGTCGTCCTCCACAAAGTCCTTGGCCTGTTCGGCTGTGATCACATCAATGTGACTGACCTAGGGGGGGAGAAAAGTGAAATAAATGACTTCCCCTCCTCCTGTGATCGTGTTATCAGAGCGGAGGGCGGCACATGCCAGCGGCGGCTGCTGCGACATCTGACACTGGCAGCAAATTCCTCATCTCTGCCAAATCTCTGCAGCAGCTTCATACATCACTGAGCACATACTCCCAGGCCGCAGGTTATTCATATAGAGATCTGTGCGATGTTGGGTTTATAGCTGGATGCTGCATTGTTTATTAATTGTTGTTGGTGTATACAATGTTACAATATACATTCTGTATGTATTCCTCAGTTTTTTAGATCTCTGCTTGCGGTCATCCTATAGAAAGCTTTTATTACTCCCAGTGGACAGAAATCTGACCACACAGATGCACGGCTCGTTATATCACAGAGTAATCAGAGCCATGTGATATAACAGCTCGTGCACCTGTGTGACAACACATGATCAGGGACAGATTTCTATTCACTGGAAGTAAACCTAGAAGCTATCTATAGAATGACAGCAAGCAGAGATCTAGAAACCCACAAATAACTGATAAAATATACTGGAACATTGTATAACTTTTCATCAAGCAAACATTAATATTTATTTGCTCCCAGTCCAATTGTTCAAATCCGCCTTCAAATGTGTCACTATATGTGATAATAACTTAAGAACATTTTAACTTACAAAGGTGATTTTCAGATATATATATATATATATTTTTTTTTAACGGTTGTACTTAACCTTAGTGGTATATGGTTGAAATATTCTGCATTTATTTATGAAAAAAATTTAAAATGTGGGAGGTTAGACCTAACATTAACCATATGTCTGCTTTATGTTGTCATTTTTTAATGCTTTATTTTATTATGACGTTAGGAGGCTTACAAATGGATCAGAAATTTTCCAGATTTTTACGAAAATTTAAGTATCAATTATTTTAGAGGCCTATTCATATTTGTGGGGTTTTAAATTGCATCCACATTTTTAACCCGTTCACGACCCGTGACGTAATAGCACGTCACGGGTCGGCCGCGGGTGCATGGAGAGGGCTCACGCGCTGATGTATGAGTAGTAAAATCCCCATATACTGCCATACTGTAGTATGGCAGTATATGATAGGATCGTGCAGACACCCTAGGGTTAAAGTACCCTAGGGAGTCTGAAAAATACTAAAAATAAAAATAAAGTTTAAAAAAAAAAAAATAAAAAACCCTAAAAACTCAAATCACACCCCCTTTCCCTAGAACTGATATAAAATATAAATAAACAGTAAAAATCATAAACACATTAGGTATCGCCGCGTCCGAAAATGCCCGATCAAAATACGATAGCGGTTTTTCACTGCGTTTAATCCCGTAACGGAAAATCGCGCCCAAAGTCGAATATGGCACTTTTTTTGTCATTTAAAAAAATTAAAAAATTCTATAAAAAGTGATCACAAGGTCGTACAGTCCTAAAAGTATAAAAAAGTTATTAGCGCCAGAAGTTGGCAAAATACCAAAAAAAAAAATTTGTACAGGAGGTTTTAATTTTTTAAAATGTATGAAAACATTATAAAACCTATATGAATTGGATTCCCCGTAATCGTACGCGACCCAAAGATACAGTAGACCTGTCATTTGGGCGCACAGTGACATCCGTAAGATCCAAGCCAAAGAATACGGCACAAATGCGTTTTTTTTACCAATTTCACTGCATTTGGAATTTTTTTCCCGCTTCCGAGTACACGGCATGGAATATTCAATACCATCTCTATGAAGTGCAATTTGTTACGCAGAAAATAAGCCGTCACACAGCTCTGTACATGGAAAAATAAAAAAGTTATGGATTTTTGATCATGGGGAGTAAAAAATGAACAAAAAAAGGGCTGGTCCTGAAAGGGTTAAATTGCAACTATTAAAAACAGCCCTTGTTAACCGCTTAAGCATCAAACATGAAACAAAATGGAGATTCTATACGTAATTTTCGTATATATCCCAAATATAAAGCGCTTTTATTTTGCAGAATAAAAACACTTTGAGAGAAAAATTACTTGCTTCTGCATCACCATCTTATAAGTGTGTAACATTTGATTTTTTCTTTTTGTTTTTGTGCTTGAGCTGTATTAGGACTTATTTTTTTTGGAATTAGTTGTACTTTTTTGAATCATTATGGTGTAAATGTGCATTTTGATAACTTTTTTTGCTTTTTTTAGTTGGACATACAAAATCCAAATTTTTTGCACCAATTTTTTCAGTTTCACAACCTGTTATTGTACAGGTTTCTTACAGATGAGAGATACCATATACAGGCGGTCCCCTACTTAGAACACCTGACTTACAGACGACCCCCTAGTTAGATGGACCCCTCGGCCCACTGCGACCTCTTGAAGGTCTTGGCTGCTTACAGCTGATCATTGCAGTCTGGGACTAAAGTAAGTGTATGAATGAGCTTTATTGATAATCCTTGGTCCAGTTACATCAAAACATTCTGAAACTACAATTGTCACGGTGGCCAAAATTTTTTGGGCTGGATCTATCATTGATAAATATACAGTTTCACTTGCATACAACTTCAACTTAGAACAATTTTGTATGTAACCTGGGGACTGAATATTCCTGTGCAATCCACATAATATGGTATCGCTGCATCTGTAATAACCTTTTTACTGTCCGACGTGGGGACTTGAACAAGCGATCAAAATAATCACTTGTAGCTTATTATATGATTGAACAATACGATATATGGCGGTGTATTAGGCCTCTCTCACACTGCGTTGCAGATCACGTTAGTTCGGTTTTGGATTCATTTTTTGCGTAGGATTTTTTTTCACCGCGTTTGACTTTCCATGTGCACATTTCAAATCACATAATTCTTTACTTGGGTGCCCAAATGCCACTTCCTGCCTTTTTCCCACATTGCCTCACAACCCATCCATTTAAAACGCATCGCAACATGCAATTGTAATGCATTTTTGATACGTCTCCATAGACTTGAATAGGGAGTGAAAATCACAAAACCGTAATTGTGCCGCTTTTTTTTTTTATTTATGGGTTCACTGTATAGGGTTAAGTAATGATTATATTAAATTTTATTGTACTGGTTGTTCACCACAACATATATGAACTGGTGCGGGGATTTTCACCAGTTTGGTCACTTATGAGGATTTAGGGGTCCTTATTACTTTTATTTGTATTTTTTTACTGTCCAGCACTGTGGGACTTGAACAATCGATAATTTGATCTTTGTTCAAACTAATATTATTACAGTAGTCAGTCTACACACATGCATTGTGCCGCAGAAGGAAGTGCAAGGGTCCTTGCCTGAACCTCAGACTGCCATTGAGATTGTCTGCACGCCCCTGCCCCATACAGTCAGTTACCACACTGCTGTCAACAGTCCTTTAGGAGGTTAATGAAGCCGGTCCATTTTATCACAACTCCGGCTCCGCAAAATACTTGAACTTTTTTCCTCACTTTTCAACCCATAGTTTTGGAGAACCGTAAAGTATCAAGGAGTTTGAATACTTTTGCAAAGCATTGAAACTGAGGGAGGCAGAGCTCCTGGGTTTGCATTCAGTGCTGCTTGTGTAATCCCTGTGCAGTGTCCATGTCCCGAATGCTTCCTAGATAATCAATGGACTGAATGCACTGTAAGTTATCAAGCATTGACGCAGAGTTTACTGTACTAACGACATCACATGAACATTATTACAGTATCATCCGCTCCTTTGCCCACTGCTTGTAACTGTTTGCAGTGATCTGCAATTTTGCAACTTTCTCCACATAAATAATGAAGATTAGGGACTAAATGACAAGAGTTAAACAAGTCTTTTAAGTATAGGTCCATCACAAGGGAAGATGGACACAGCCCACATCTGTATAACAGAGGGTGTCTGAATAAGCCCTGAAAGGGGGAGCTGAGCACCAACTATGTTTAAAGTGCCCTGGTTTCCTACCATACTTCATCCTTAGATATTTAAGGTATATCCTGGATCCATACAGTTTTCTCCCCTTTAACAGGTAACATGCATCATACGACAACCTCAAACCTGAAGCCATGTAACTGAAGTGACGGGATGTCTGTCTCTTTCCCTGAGAGCACTACTCCTCTCCCACATACACATCACATACTGAATCCGCACAGACGTTCTCATTATTTCACCTTGTTTCCTAAATTTCACTCCATAAAACTTGTCAGCGGATTCCAGCAGTTCTGGCCTGAAGGTTGTAGTGATGAACTGAGCTTGAGATGCGATTTCCATGATCATACTGTGGTGGAAGGAGAAATCCTTTACACGAGACCATAAGAGAAAATACTGAGGAGCTAATGAGAACTATTGGTCCAAAAGGATTGAGGATAATGGCAATATATTCTCGTGTACTCCAGGATTGTGACCTCATAATAAAGGAGTCAGACCAAAGATAAAATTTTCTCTGGGGTCTCGGGGTCTCAGAGTCTCAGAAGCAAATCCCCCCTACCTGACACGGCCTTCCTGTGCTGAGCGTCCAAGGCCTGGTCAATCATCAAAAAGATAGAAGGGTGCAGGGTTCACCCTTCTGAATGGCGAAAATTAGAGCCACGCCACCAGAGATTTCTGTCCTCCTGAGCTGCGCTCTCCCTCATCGCCGCTGCTCCCTGTGAACGAGACCTAGGGAAGAGAAAGACGTCAGCTCGCCAACAGGTCAGTTTCACACACCAATCCTAGTGGCAACACTTGTTGCTACACGAATACCGACACCGTGAATGGTCTACAGACGCACACTGCTCGGACTGGGCCCTTTCACCTCAGCACTGCCCTCCCCTTCATCCTGCGACTGCCTCCCCTCCACGTCTCCTTTCATCACCAGCGGTCCTTGCCGCCCGCACCACTTCATGAACACTCATGAGTTCTTTGACACCTGGAGGAGCACGATGTCAGGTTACGCCCTACGATAGGGGGAGAGACGTGAGAGAAGCAGGAGGAGCACGGCCACCTCTTGAAGGTCAGCTGGATGGCTCGTATTTGCGGAGCTCCAGGACATTCATCAGCTCCATGTTGATTTGTAGCCTCGGTCCAGTTCCTCCTGACGTTTTATCAGCTCTCCTTCGGCTTGAGAAGTTCACAAACTGGTCCAGAGCTTCTTTTTGACGTGGCTGTAGTTTCTTCACTCTGTGTTACACTGCTCAACTTACGGATAACTAATACAGACACAAATCACATATTCTGGTCTGAATTGCACTTTAGCAAATGAAAGATGGTAAATGCTAAACAATGACTCAAGGACAGAATCAGGCAAACAACCCATCAAAAGAGCCACAACGTGGACCCCTGGGTGCATTGGTTCTGGGTTACCTGTTCAAACTCAAGGTTTGGTACTTTTCAAAGGCCTCCTGGGAAGGGAGCCAACTCTCGGATCTTCTTCATGCATTCCTCTTTCTTCTTCAGGAGCATTCCCTGCCGGTTTGTCGATTTTCTCATTTCTTTGTGTCGTGTTGAGGCGTCCATGTGCTCTTCTCCATGTTCGTTCCCACCGATCCATACTCTTCACAAGATCTTTACTCTGCTTCAGTTTTATCAATGTGATGTCAAGACACAAAGTGACATCTTCATGAGAGCCTGCACGTACGACAGAAGAGAACTGTGCATATACAGGATACTGATCCTGAGTTAATCTTGTACTCACTATTAAGCTCAAAGAAAAGGTTGAATATAGTGATACTAGCAAAGACCATAAGTAATTGTAATGTGTGTATGTAAGGGAGCTACTGTAACGCACCTACGTTTACAGCTCAGACAGGAAATAAACATTACTCATCCAGACTTGGCGCGGGTCATTCAGTCCTGGTGTAGATGGTCATTGTACTCCAGGGCTCTCCTCCATCTTTACTCCATGATTGTGGTACGCCCCGCAACTCTTCGCTTCTGCTTGCTCCAGAGTGTGCAAGCGACCCCTCAATGTAATTCAGCAGTTCATAAATCTTTCACGTTTACCTCTGGAAGGAATCAACAGGAAGGTAACACATTAGCGGACGCCATCCCACAGACACATGCCTGTATAGGGAAATACAAAACCCTGACCAGTTTCCGTCATCAGGGAGATACTTTAGTCCTTCACCGCTCATCGTTATACCCTGGTTGCCCGGCACTTGCGGAGCAGCTAAGTAGTTCAACGTCTCTGCAGGAATCTGTAGAGAGCCTGTTGCAATTTGTTAATCTGTAATTATAAATACAATATTAACCGTGCACTCATCAGTCTCATTCTTAAATATGAATTGGATATCCACCAGAGCAGAGTTACAGGGAGTAGATCATAAACTAATGTCTAGTAATAAAGGACGTAAGAATACAGTGAGGGCACACTCTATGACACGACACTAAATGATTGGAATGGAGGATGTGGTAAAACACACAAATGTGTTAAAAACAAAAACAATCGAAGGAAGTCAAATTATTACAAATGAAAAGTTCAAAAAAACAGAAGAGCTGATCCAACTTAATGTCTGTAAAAAATAAGACAAAATGCAGCTCAGTATTGTCTGTGGCCTCCACGTTCTGTATGACAAACCTCACTACAACGCCTCGGTATGCTCCTGCGAGGGCTCAGTATGTGGTGTGTTGCATCCACGTGCCTGCGTGACCTCCATGCAACAACTCCCCAAGCCTGATCCCAGATCAGCTTTGAATGGTCTGTGAGAGGAGTGGATCTACTCCTGTAGACCTGAGACTAAAGCATCTGCATGACTACTTGACAGTCTGTGGGGTGTTACGTTACGTTGGTGGATGAAGCGAGGACATGCAGTCTCAGATGTGCTCAACCAGTAAGGTATAGGGGCACGGAACGAGACAGCAGTCAATAGCTCAATGTCTGCTCTTGCAGGACCTGCGACACGCCAGCATGGTTCGAGCATTGTCTGCATTAGGAGGAACTCAGGGGCAACAAAGGATAGGGGTCTCAAAAGGGTCGAGCATCTTATCCATGCGTTTCATCTGGTGAAGAGCACAATGGCCAGTGGCAAATTTGCCAATCCAGATTGTTCTCTAGCAAATGCCAAGCATCCTGCACAGTGTTGGTTGTTGAAGCACAAACCCATCTGGGAGTAGGATACCTCATACCTCATGGAGTCAGTTCTAACCCTTTGGGCAGAGCATAGCGCATTTTGTGGCTGCTGAAGGTCTTCGAAGGGCATGACGTGGAGTTCTAGCTGTGTCCTCCTTGCCACAAAGGTGGGAGGGTAGTGGTCCTGCTGCTGGGTTGTTGACCTCCTACGGCACCTCCCTCGTCTACTGACTGTGTGAGCCAGTCTCCTGTAGCGGCTCAAAGCAAGAACTACAAGACACAGCAACCTGTCTGCCACAGCTCGCATTGATGTGTCATCCGGACTTGAGCTGCACTGACCTGAGCCACTTGTGTGGGTTGTAGAGTTCCATCTAGTGCATGCCACTAATGCAAGCCTCCACCAACATTCAAAATTGATCAAATCATCATCACTCTTTGAGTGTGTCTTGCTATTGCTGTGTTGTGAAATTGATTGTCAACAGTGTTGCTCCTAAGTGGACAGTGTGATGTACTTAGAAGTTATATAGTATGGTTTTAGATTTTTTGAGCAGATGTATATAGCGAAAACAGAGCAATCACTTTTTTAAACAAATGTATATGTTAGAGGATGTTACCACCGGCCACTTGAATCATGGCCTCTAAATAGGTTTTAAGTCTTAAACTATACAAGTATGGGAAAAAAGAATGATTGTCTCGTTTGTTTAAAGTTTAAGGGTTTTGATCTGCCTCATAGATACACCATAAGTCCATATTATGTTGCCGCCTGTGTTACTTCTCTAGTTACCCAAGGAATATATTAGTATTTCTAACGATTATCATAAAAACGGCATCTAAGATTTATTTATTTTATATATGATTCCATTGTAATATTTGTCTTCAATGTAAAAATACGTGATGTTAAAGAAAATTGTGCGTTACAAAACGAAAATATATAAAAAAAAAATTGCTATGTGATGTCTCTTTGTGGTTGACATTAGTAGCAGATGAATGGAAATAAGGTTATGATTGTTGCTCTCACTAGGAGGCAACAAAAGTAGAGAAGGAAATGAAAAAAACATTTCTAAAAAACTTCTGGGAAGAACTAAACCCCTACTGCCTTGTTTTACGATGTAGTATGGATTATGCGAGAGAAAATCCAGCACTTTCCAACAGGTTCATAACTCATTCTGTTCATAAAAAATACATATATAATATTCGATCAGTAGACGACATTTATAAACAAACTGCATCAGAAATAATGAAGAGACATAACTGATCCACATAACTTCTGAATACCAGGCTTAGGCCCCACGCCACACGACCAGCGGGGAGGGGGGGGGGAACAATGTACGCTGCAGTTTGTACGGCCTCATACACGTCCAATGGCGTGTACAGAGCGCAAGGTCGTACCACTGTACATGGGGAAAAGTAGGAATGTCCGATTTTTTCCGGGTTACGCGCCGTACGCCATCGTTCTATGGAGGAGGGGAAGGGGCTCACCCTCCTTCACATGGCACTGGACTCGTGCCGCTACAGCTACGGCTGCGTTAGGTGCATGTAGCATAAAAAGAGAAACAATGTAAATGACGTTTGAGGTAAGCCACATGAACACCGACACGCATGAAGAGGAAAAAAGCCACAAAATGTTTGGTCCAGAAAATAAAGCCAGACACGGCTCTGATATAATCCAGATAGGCACAGTTGGACTGTTACTAGAAAAGTTGATATAGAGCTCCCCCCTCAGCGTCAGTCACTTGTGACAACTGAAGGGGTTTATCCGGTTTTTATGGCCGGGCTGGGGGAGGCTATTTAAACTAATAAAACATGTACTACTTCCTCGGTGCTGCCGATGTCCCGCGCCGCGGCCCGGCTTCTCGTGAGCCGGTTCAGTTACAAGGGCGCACAGGGAGCTTCCAGGCCGGCCGGACGTCCCATACGCACAATCTCCAGCGCTTACACGCTGAGCGATAGGGAGGGAGGGGAGGAGCCATACAAACGCGGACGGAAGATTACTGTGGACGCTGCCGTGCCGAGTTTGTTACAGGGGCACGGATCGAAGTGACCGCGGCGACGGGACAGCGGCCGCGCAGGAGAGAGGTAAGTCCACAGTTTATGTATGTTTAACTTCCTCCCCAGAACCCGGCCATAAAAGATTTTAAACCGGATAACCCTTTAATAAAAATTGATTATAACACAGAGAGTTTCCTTACGTCACCATTTCTTGTCTAAGAAATACGTATTTTTTGGCCCCTGATAAATTCCGTAAGGAAGTAACCTCCTCCATTGTCATCTAGGGGCAAAAGTAATAAATTATTGTAATAAGAAAAGCAACTTCATCCTACAAGATAAGATGTGTGGGAAGAACCATTTCTGCAATATTTCCTACCGGCAGCCGGTTTGTCAGAGTTGGTCAAATATAATTTCACAAAAAGCCAGAAATGACACGAGGCGGCTGTCCCTCCTGAAAGATAGAGATATAAAGACTTGATAAGGGCTAGAGTTGTTATACAATAAAAGTGGACAAAAACTAGATGACCCGAGAGGACTAAATACTGTATCCCCAAAAAACGTGAAAGTGGTCTAATAGGGCTAATGGCTAACGGGCTAGGAAATGATCTTAAACCTATAGGGCAGGGATCAGCTAAACAGGTGCATTCAGACCATATTTAAACAGTAATAGTTGCTCCCTGCTTCTTCCACAACATTCAATCATCCATATTGTAGCTTTCTCACACGGTCTATCTGTACCCAGCAGAATCATGGGGCCTGCAAGGGGACCGATAAAAGATAATCTGCATGTAGTTCCAAGCAGTCAAATGACCTGTAGCTCTAAAAGGGCATCATCTAACAGTTGTCTGGAGGCAGGAAGATCAAAGTTGGTGCTGATGAACTGTGTCATGGGGACGGCAGCCCTGGTGCCCAGAGAAAGAGCTCCGAGTGCCACTTCTGGCACCCGTGCCATAGGTTGGCCATCACTGCTATAGGGTGATGCTACATGCCGGCCATTTTTGGTGTTTAAAGCATGCCGTTTTCCAGTCTGTTTGAGCAAAGCTTGCATTTTTGAAATGTTTACATGCGTTTGGCGACTTTGAACCGTTATCTCATTTATAGAGGTGTAGGACAGCGTGTGAAACAGATTAACCGGTAAGGACCGGGCCCATTCCTGTTTTACGTCCATTTTCACTCCCACCTTCAAAATCTATAATATTTTTATTTTTACAGTAAAGAGCTGGTGTGCGGCTGTTTCTGCGGTAACAAATTGCACTTCAAATGATGTATAAATATTTATGCCATGTTACTCGGGGAAGCGGGAAAAAAATTCCAAATGCAATGGAAAATGGTGAAAAAAACGCATTTGCGCCATTTTCTTGTGGGTTGGATATTACGTCTTTCCACTGAGCGCCCCAAAATGACATTGTCTAAGTTTATTCTTTGGGCGGTACGTTAAGGGATACCAATTTTTGTATAGTTTTTATAATGTTTCATACATTTACACAAATTTAAAACCTCCTGTACAACAAAATTTTTTTTGATTTTGCAACTTCTGGCGCAATAACTTTTTAGCACTTTGGTGTCGGAGTGTGCATGGTGTCATTTTTGCGCAATTTATAATATTTTAGTGATATCATTTTTGGATCTGTCCGAAATTTTTGATCATTTTATAGATTTTTTTGATTTTTCAAAAATGGCAAAAAAAGTGCCATTTTGACTTTTGGTCCCGTATTTCGTTTACGGGGTTGAAAGCATGAAAAACCGTTATCATATTGTGATAGGATCGGCATTTTCGGACGCGTGATACCTGATATGTTTATGACTTTTTACCTGTTTTGTTAATTTAGGTCAGTTCAGGGAAAGGGGGTGTGATTTGAAATTTTAGTTTTTTTATTGATAAAAATTTTTTTTTTTAACGGTTTTTGTATTGTTATTTATACTATTGTTTCAGACTCCCTAGGGTAACTTTATTTAACCTAGGTTGTCAGATCGATCCTATCATAACTGCCACTACTACAGATGGCAAGTATATGGGGATTTTCCTCCTCATTCATAAAATGTGCTATTCAGCACATTGTACTGAAGGGGTTTTAAAAGAATAGCCTCGGATCTTCGGAAGACCGAGGCTACCATGGAGACGGATCGCCGCCCCCCCCGATGAGGTCACGGGGGCGGCGATCCCAGGTAAGATGGCGGCGCCCATGCCGCTTTGCCGGCAGCCCACCTGTAAAAACACCCGCGAGCGGTGCTAGAATATCAGCAAAGACCTTACGGCTATGGAGAGGGCTCAGCCGTGAGCCCTTCCATGTCAGCGCACGCGACCGCCCGCGTGAATACACGGCGGGCGGTCGCGAACCGGTTTAAAACTAGACAACACATGATAAACATTAAAAAACACATGCCATTTTAAAAAGCACGGCAAAATACTACTTTAAAACGGTTGAAAACGTGAGCATGTGGATCACCCATAAGGGGTTGGATCAACTATTGCTTAAATTAATTACCCCATGTCACAGGATTTGAGTAATAAACAATTCTGTGAGGGTCGACTGATAGGAGGCACCGATACATCTCTAGTTATCCAGATTGCTGGGGGTTCCTGTTCCTAATAGTTAGTGGAGCAACAGGTTAAGCGTGCACCCAATTACTCTAATTAATTCAATAACTGTCAGCAATTGCATCCAGTTATCGCCAGCTCTTCCAATTCACAGTGCTCAGCAATTTCCAACTGAATTGAGCATGCACCCTACCATTCCACCCATTAAAAAGTACAGGACTCCCGTTTTGAAGATGGCTTAGGGTATCGCTCTCATATTCATTGGGGGTCGAAGCAGTCAGACCCTCACCATGGACAGAGGATAACATAAAAAATTGGTAACTATTTAAATCAACGTGAGAAATAATTAAAAAAAAACCTGCTACATAATACACACAGGCAATACGAGCTAAAAACAAATCTCGGTAATGTAACTTACAGGCACTGTAAGTTTGTGCAGTTTGTAATAGAACAAGACATAAAGTGTACTCACGGTAGGAGAGCCAGACGCTTGCTCGGCGTAAGGGGACTGAACTCATCACTGAGAACAAACCGAATGGCTGAAACATTAGGGAAAAAGGAAATCAGTAAGAAACCAAAAAACTCTCCACGGTAAATAGCCCGGACACACAAGGAATCCATTAAACCCTTAAGGACGGGGGTTTCGGCTCATTCTCGCTCTCCAACTTCAAAATCATAACTGTTTCATTTTTCCAGGGATACAGACCTGTGTGAGGGTTATTGGTGTGCGTAACAAATTTATTTCCCGAAGTTATTTCTTATTTTAAATGCAGTTGTACGCAGAAGCTAAAAAAAAATTCCAAATGTGGAAAATAAATTGAAAAAACAACCGCACAGCTGCGTCCGTTTTGTGGGCTCAGTTTAGGACATTCACTCTCGCTCCAAACAACACGACCTACTTTTCTTGGCGGTGCGATCGGGTGATTACCAAATTATATAGGTTTTATTGTGTTTTATTACATTTTCAAAAATTAAACGAATGTGTACAAAAAAGAAAAAAAATTTTTTGCCTATCTTTGACGCTAATAAACTTTTTTCAAACTTTGCGCACGGGATGTGTGAGGGGTCATTTTTTGCGAAATGAGGCGATCGTTTTCATGCTAAAACCCCCCAATTGCTGGGTCTGTGCGACATTTTGATCATTTTATTTTCATTTTTTTATGTTATGTAAAAAGGTGTAAACAGTCGCATTCGGACACTTTGGGCGCCATTTTCCCGCTCGGAGGTCACCGCGGCCGTAACCTTTTTTATATTTGATAGATCGGGCATTCGGAGCGTGGCCGATAGCTATATATGTCTGTGATTTTTACTGTTTGTTATGTTGTATAGTCCGTTCTAGGGAAAGGGGGGTGATTGAACTTTTACATTTTATTAAATTTTTTTTATTTTTTAAACTTTTTTTTTCACTATCTTTTAGACCATCTAGGTACAATTAACCCTAGATTAAGATCGCTCCTACCATATACTGCAATACTACAGTATTGCAATATATGGGCGTTTTTGCAGGTTTACATTACAATGAGCCACTGGCTCATTGTAACGAACGCTATAAACCATGTAGCCTGTGCTCTCCGACCCGAGGCTAACATTGTAAACCGATCGCCGCCCCATGACGTTCGGGGGCGTGGCGATCGAAAAAGATGGCGGCGCGCCGCGCGCCGCCGTTTTGAAACGCCGCCCGCGACTTTGGGCGCGGTTTAGAGGGTTTAGCCGCGAACGGTGCAAGCACGCGCCGCGGTATTAGCGGTGGGGGTTTTGTGCAAAATCGAAAAACCCACCACCTCTGTATAAGAGGACTCAGCCCGTGAGCCTCTTCACACTTCCCTTTACCTCGCGCCGTAGAGCTACGGCGGCAGAGCGTTAAGGGGTTAATCACATAGAATGTGCTGGATGACACTACATGCATGGGTGATGTCAACAAGTAGCACCAGAAAAGGTTGGTCATTAAAGGGAACCTACCACCACGAATCTAGATTGGGTGGTAGGTGGATCAATAGGACAGGAGGATAGACTCCAATTTTAAGGCTTAATCCTCACGTCCCACCTCCGCTGTTTACACTAACTTTCATTAACGCTATATGTAAATTCTTATGTTATGCGGCTTAGACTCCACGCCACAGTAGCCTCTTTTATCTCCTACTCACAATCTTTGTCCGACGAACCTGCGCAGAACAGCAGACCGCAACTGTGCGGTCACTGACCGAAGCCGCACAGGTGCGGGCCTGCTGTTTGCGCATGCGTAGATGGAAGGTTTACGTCGGACGAAAGGCGCACAGCTACAAGAGCTGCGCGTTCGAAGATTGTGAGTAGAGGAGTGTAAAGATTGTTATGCGGCTACTGGGGCGTGGAGTAGCTGCAGCTGAGGCTACATGGCGCGGCTACTCCACGCCCCAGTAGCCTCTTTACTCCTCCTACTCACAATCTTTGTCCGACGAACCTGCGCAGAACAGCAGACCCGCACCTGTGCGGTCACTGCTCCGAAGCCACACAGGTGCGGGCCTGCTGTTCTGCGCATGCGTAGATGGAAGGTTCGTCGGACGAAGGCGCACAGCTACAAGTAGCTGCGCGTCGAAGATTGTGAGTAAGAGGAGTAAAGAGGCTACTGGGGCGTGGAGTAGCCGCGCCATGTAGCCTCAGCTGCGGCTACTCCACGCCCCAGTAGCCGCATAACAAAATTTACATATAGAGTTAATAAAAGTTAGCGAAACAGTGCAGGGACGTGAGGATTAGCCCTTAAAAGGGCTATGCTCACGTCCTAATGATCCACCTACCACCTGATCTACCTTTATAGGTAGATTCGTGATGGTAGGTTCCTTTTAATGGCTCAGCAATTAAGTTGTTTAAAAATATTTTTGCAGGTTTTTAACATTTTTTTGTTTTGAGTTTAAAAAATATTTGAAGTGAAAATGTAACAATTTTCAGCACAGCAAAACTGGATATGACCCAGTGTGAGTGATGGATTTTGTGTGCAGTCACTAATGGCTTTCATAGAGATGGACAAGATTTAGTATGTGTAAATGCATATACATAACACAGTGGCCACAGCAACCCAGTGAAGCAAAGCCCACAATGCTCCTCAAATTAGTTATGGACTGGGAGACAAATGATCGCAACAGTAATTAATGGCCACATGACATGAAACCATGGTAAGTGGATCGGTGGGTGGAATTTCTGTGCAGATTAAGGCACAGAATCACATTGATGTTTGTACCATCACACAAACCAAGATATCAAAATAAACCAAGTTATACCAATGTCTGCTGTGGAAACCAGGCTGGGTGGACATGCATTAGCTCCATCCACAGCATGCAGACTGGAAATGTGTGTCACATATACAGCGACACAACAATCATAAGTGGCAGCAGAACTCACCATAGAAGAAATTACTTTTGCCGGATCCATTTCTTCCCACTGAAATAAAAAAAAAAAAAAATTAAAGTCAGACATATCAGAGGGGTCTGAGGCCATGGAGCTTTACTACCACAAGACATCTGGTAAAATGTTACCACTGTCTCTTAACGGGATATTCCACAAGAGGCACTTAGGCCCCTTGCAAACAAACATATACAGCAGGTGCAGGAGTACATTGAAAGTCAAGGTACAGTGAGACACGTGGCTCATTGGGCCCATATACTTTCAGTATTCACAGAATTGGAATAAATAAGACTGCTCAAAAAAATAAAAGTAACACTCAAAACACAATATAACTCCAAGTAAGGTTGGTTTCACATTGGTCTTTTTTGGGGGGTTTTTTCGCATCAGTGATTTTTCACTGAACCCATTTTGGCTTATGATCACATACAGATTGGTTTTCTCTTCCTGGCTTAAACGATTTTTCGCTGATATCTTACTGACTTTTTTTTTTTTTTTTAAATGGGCCATTTTTAAGCAGTCCGTTAAAAACGCATCTGTTTTTGATCCGTTTTAATTAAGGTAATTGGTAAAACCGGTCAAAAACTGATGCATTTTTTTTAACGGACTGCTTAAAAACGGATTTAAAACGCCATATGTGCCGCCGGCCTAAGGGTCCATTCACACATTCAGTTTTTCACATGCAGTTTTCAAAGCCAAACTCCATGCACTGGCACGGGTCACAACAACTGTCTGTTCACAATATTCCAAGTGTTTGGAGTCATTTGGTTGAACCCCAGAAATCAGACGCATGTCCCCTACTCTGTGGATAAGGAATAAATGTCTATTGGGCACAACCTCCCTCATCCTCCCCTAGAACACATATGGAGACACAGCAAGGATGTGGGGCACAAGAATTATAAGGCATGTTCAATAGAGACAAGCGGACCAGATGTTCGGGTTCAGACTCCGTGACCTGGACATATTGCCGCATTGGCGGCTGATCCAAGTGCTTCCATTTGCGGTATTGGCTGTTAGGCCGGCATACTGTCCAAGTCACGAAGGCCAAACCCGAATATTGGGTCCACGTGTCTCCATTGAAGATGCTCTATAATTCTCAAGCCCCGCGTCCTTACTGCCCCCATAAACACTCACCAATCACATTGTGCTTAGAGCTGAAAGGGTCCACAATGGTCTGATCCCTGTAGCTGCGGAAGCCCTGGATGATCACCTGCAAGAGAAAGACAAGTCACGTGTTAGAACATCCTAAGCTTCAAAAGTCCCATGACAAAACTTGATGAAAATGCATTTCACCTCCCCCTACCTGTACACAATTTAGCACAGCTCACACAATAACTGTGGAAATTAGCAGAATACAGAGGAAGCATGAACGTGGTCTCACTTTGGGTGGTTATTTTTAATTTAAACTTGACAAACATTCCACCCCAATGTCACAACGTTTTAAAAAACGTAAACTTCACTCCTTAACTCCTTAACGTATATATATGAATAAGACACTTCTGGCAAAACATTTACCATATATACTCGAGTATAAGCCTAGTTTTTCAGCACAAAAAAAGTGCTGAAAACCCCAAACTCGGCTTATACTCAAGTAAAAAAAATATAGGTTTAACCAGGTTTTTGTGGTAAAATTAGGGGCCTCAGCTTATACTGGAGTATATACGGGTATCTAAAATCCTCAGTAAGTTGTATGGTCACCAAGGCAGTTGTGAGTTCTGATAACCACTTGGGCCAGTGACACACGTGGCGTTATTGTTGCATATCTGCTGTGATGGCGATCGCATTGAAAATGCATGTGTTTTTACGCATTCATTTTTCAAATGTTTGCTTGCGTTTTTCAAAACGCAATGCTTGATGTGCTGTAGTTACATTCAGCCGTGTCTCTTGGAATTTGTAAAAACGCAGTTTTGTGTACGTAATCACATGCGTAGCAAACGGCTTTCAAAAACGCAATAAAAACACAACTCAAAAACCGCAGGGGAGAAAACGCCAAGTTAAGACACTTTAACCTTAAAACCCATTGAGAAATCCAACGTGCAAATATGATGCGTTTTTCAAGGATGCAAAAATGCAATGAAAAAAAAAAAAAGCTACAAAAATGCAGCATGTGTCAGAAGTTTATTTTTAAAGTTTGCATAATGCCAAGACCCCAACCAATCACATGAACAGCGGTCTCTTCCACTGAATAAATAGAGCAACAAGTGGAGCAGGTACATCACTGCTCCTGTAGCTCGGAGCACAGCACGGCTGTCTCATGGTGGATGAAGCCAGTGGTGAAAAACCCAAACTCGGCTTATACTCGAGTAAAAAAATATAGGTTTAACCAGGTTTTTGCTGTAAAATTAGGGGCCTCAGCTTATACTTGGGTCGGCTTATACTGGAGTATATACGGGTATCTAAAATCCTCAGTAAGGTGTATGGTCACCAAGGCAGTTGTGAGTTCTGATAACCACTTGGGCCAGTGACACTAACGTGGCGTTATTGTTGCTTATCTGCTGAGATGGCGATCGCATTGAAAAATGCAATGAAAAAAAAAGAAAAAGCAACAAAAATGCTGCATGTGTCACCGGCCTTTGAGAAGTTTTTTTTTTTTTTTTTTTAAGTTTGCATAATGCCAAGACCCCAACCAATCACATGAACAGCGGTCTCTTCCACTGAATAAATAGAGCAACAAGTGGAGCGTGTGCATCACTGCTCCTGCAGCGCTCTATAGCTCGGAGCACAGCACGGCTGTCTCATGGTGGATGAAGCCAGTGGAGGGAGGAGAGAAGAAGGGAAGAACAATTTACGATGTTTTTTATTTGGTTTTTACAAAATCCTTTCAACTACACCAAACTATTGTACCAAAAAGAACAACTTTTCATCCAAGAACAAAGTGTACAGAAAACGAAGGAGACTCTGGGAAACGAAGCTATGATAACTTTCAACACACTTTGGCGCCCGGAGTTAATTTGTGAGGCAGGGCGTCATTTTTTTCGAACCTAGGCTATACTTTTTCTGCTAACCCTTTTTGTCTGCGAACATTTTGAAATCATTTTTTTTCTTTCATTTTTTATGTTTGAAAAGGTGTAACAGTCCATTTCGCATTTTGGGCGCCATTTTTTTTTTTCCCTTTTCCCTCCGCTCGGAGGTCACCGCCCGCCGTAAAAACCGTTTTATTATATTTTGATAGATCGTGGCGATGGCTGTCGCCCGTTACATCGGGCAGTTACTACTATACCTATAGATGTCTGTGATTTTTACTGTTTGTTATGTTTATATCCGTTCTAGGGAAAGGGGGGTGATTTGAACTTTTACATTTATTAATTAATTTTTTATTTTTTATAAACTTTTTTTTTTTCACTATCTTTTAGACCATCTAGGGTACAATAACCCTAGATTATCAGATCGCTCCTACCATATACTGCCAATACTACAGTATTGCAATATATGCGTTTTTGCAGGTCTTACATTCAATGAGCCACTGGCTCATTGTAACGAACCTGCATAAACCATGTAGCCTCTGTCAAAGAAACCCGAGGCTACCATGTAAACCGATCGCCGCCCCCCGATGACGTTCGGGGGCGTGCGATCGAAAAAAGATGGGCGGCCGCCCGCGCGCCCCGTCTTTTAAAAGCCGCCCGCGACTTTGCGGCGCGTTTAGAGGTTTAATAGCCGAGACGGTGCAAGCACCGACCGCGGTATTAGCGGTGGGGGTTTTGTGCAAAAATGCAAAACCCCCACCTCTGTATGAAGGACCAGCCCGTGAGCCCTCTCACACTTCCCTTATACCTCTGCGCCTAGAGCTACGCGCAGAGCGTTAAGGGGTTAATTCACATGAAGTGCTGGATGACACTACATGCATGGATAGTCAACAAGTAGCACCAAAAAGTTGTCATTAAGGAACCTACCACCACAAATCTAGATTGTGGTTAGGTGATCAATAGAAGGAGGATAGCCTTTTAAGGCTAATCCTCACGTCCCGCACTGTTCACTAACTTTCATTAACGCTATATTAATTTTGTTATGCGGCTACTCCACGCCCCGTAGCCTCTTTACTCTCTCCTACTCACAATCTTTTGTCCGACGAACCTGCGCAAACAGCAGACCCGCAACCTGTGCGTCACTGCTCTCGAAGCCGCACAGGTCGGGCCTGCTGTTCTGCGCATGCGTAGATGGAAGTTTCCTGACGAAGGCGCACAGCTACAAGGAGCTGCTCGTCGAAAGTTGTAGTAGGAGGAGTAAGAGGCTACTGGGGCGTGAGTACTGCAGCTGAGGCTACATGCGCGGCTACTACCCACGCCCCAGTAGCCTCTTTACTCTCCCTACCACAATCGTTTGTCGCGACACACCTGCGACAGCAGACCCGCACCTGTGCGGTCACTGTTCCGAGCCGCACAGGTGCGGCCTGCTGTTCTGGCCATGCGTAGATGAAGGTTTGTCGGACAAAGGCCCACACTACAAGTAGCTCGCGTCGAAGATTGTGAGTAAGTAGGAGTAAAGAGCTACTGGCGTGGAGTAGCCCGTCGCCATGTACCTCAGCTGCAGCTACTCACGCCCAGTAGCCGCATAACAAATTTACATATACGTTAATAAATGTAGCGAAACGTGCAGGGACTGAGATTAGCCCTTAAAAGGGCTATGCTCACGTCCTAATGATCCCCCTACCACCGGATCTACCTTTAATAGGTAGATTCGTGATGGTAGGTTCCTTTTAATGGCTCGCATTAAGTAATGTTTTAAATATTTTTGGCAGGTTTTTTAACATTTTTTGTTTGGGAGTTTAAAAATATTTGAAGTGAAAACGTAACAATTTTCAGCACAGCAAAAACTGGATATGACCCAGTGTGAGTGAATTATTTTGTGTGAAGTCACGGATGCTTTCATAGAGATGGACAAGATTTAGTATGTGAAATGCATATACATAACACAAGTGGCCACAGCAACCCAGTGAAGCAAAGCCCACAATGCTCCTCAAATTAGTTATGGACTGGGGGACAAATGTCGACATATAATTAATGGCCACATGACATAAACCATGGTAAGTGAATCAGTGGGTGGAATTTCTGTGCATTAAGGCACAGAATCACATTGATGTTTGTACCATCACACAAACCAAGATATCAAATAAACCAAGTTTACCAATGTCTGCTGTGAAACCAGCATGGGTGGACATACATTAGCTCCATCCACAGCATGCAGACTGGAAATGTGTGTCACATATACAGCGACACCAATCATAAGTGGCAGCAGAACTCACCATAGAGAAATTACTTTTGCCGGATCCTTTCTTCCACTGAAATAAAAAAAAAAAAAATTAAAGTCAGACATATCAGAGGGTCTGAGCCATGGAGCTTTACTACCACAAGACATCTGGTAAATGTTACCACTGTCCTCTAAGGGATATTCCACAAGAGGCACTTAGGCCCCTTGCAAACAACTATCCAGCAGGTGGAGGAGTACATTGAAAGTCAAGGTACAGTGAGACACGGGCTCATTGGGCCCATATACTTTCAGTATTCACAGAATTGGAATAAATAAGACTGCAAAAAATAAAAGTAACACTCAAAACACATATAACTCCAAGTAAGGTTGGTTTCACATTGGTCTTTTTTGGGGGTTTTTTTCGCATCAGTGATTTTTCACTGACCCTTTTGGCTTATGATCACATACAGATTGGTTTTCTCTTCCTTGGCTTAAACGATTTTTCGCTGATTCTTACTGCACTTTTTTTTTTTTTTTTAAATGGGCCATTTTTAAGCAGTCCGTTAAAACGCATCTGTTTTTGTATCCGTTTTAATTAAGGTAATTGGTAAAACCGGTCAAAACCTGATGCATTTTTTTTAACGACTGCTTAAAAACGGATTAAAAACGCCATATGTGCCGCGGCCTAAGTGTCCATTCACCATTCAGTTTTTTCACATGCAGTTTCAAACCAACTCCATGCACTGGCACGGTCACACAACTGTCTGTTCACAATAGTCCCAAGTGTTTGGAGTCATTTGGTTGACCCCCAAAATCAGACGCATGTCCCCTACTCTGTGGATAAGGAATAATTGTCTATTGGGCACAACCTCCCTCATCCTCCCCTAAACACATATGGAGACACAGCAAGGATGTGGGCACAAAAATTATAAGGCATCTTCAATAGAGAAGCAGACCAGATGTTCGGGTTCAGACTCCGTGACCTGGACATATTGCCGCATTGGCGGCTGATCCAAGTGCTTCCATTTGCGTATTGGATGTTAGGCCTGGCATACTGTCCAAGTCACGAAGGCCAAACCCCGATATGGGGTCCACGTGTCTCCATTAAGATGCTCTATAATTCTCAAGCCCCGCGTCCTTACTGCCCCCTAACACTCACCAATCACATCAATTGTGCTTAGAGCTGAGGGTCCACATGGTCTGATCCCTGTAGCTGCGGAAGCCCTGGATGATCACCTGCAAGAGAAGACAAGTCACGTGTTAAGACATCCTAAGCTTCAAAAGTCCCATGACAAAACTTGATGAAAATGCATTTCACCTCCCCCTACCTGTACACAATTTAGCACAGCTCCACAATAACTGTGGAAAGACAAATACAGAGGAAGCATGAACTTGGTCTCACTTTGGGGTGGTCATTTCTAATTTAAACTTGGCAACGTTCCACCCCAATGTCACAAAGTTTTTAAAAAAACCGTAAATCTCACTCCTTAACTAATGCGGGCTCTCTCCTTCACGTACGTATATATATGAATAAGACACTTCTGGCAAAACATTTACCATACATACTCGAGTATAGCCTAGTTTTCAGCAAAAAAATGTGCTGAAAAACCAAACTCGGCTTATACTCGAGTAAAAAAATATAGGTTTAACCAGGTTTTTGCTGTAAAATTAGGGGCCTCAGCTTATCTTGGGTCGGCTTATTGGATATATACGGGTATCTAAAATCCTCAGTAAGGTGTATGGTCACCAAGGCAGTTGTGAGTTCTGATAACCACTTGGGCCTTGACACTAACGTGGCGTTTATTGTTGCTTATCTGCTGAGATGGCGATCGCATTGAAAATGCAATGAAAAAAAAAAAAAAGCAACAAAATGCTGCATGTGTCACCGGCCTTTGAGAGTTTTTTTTTTTTTTTTTTTAAGTTTGCATAATGCCAAGACCCCAACCAATCACATGAACAGCGGTCTCTTCCACTGAATAAATAGAGCAACATTGGAGCGTGTGCATCACTGCTCCTGCCGCGTCTCTCTAGCTCTCGGATCACAGTTAGCTCGGAGCACAGCACGGCTGTCTCATGGTGGATGAAGCCAGTGGGAAAAAGACCCCCACTTACATCTGTGGAAAGAGTATAACGTACAGACTTTGGACAGCCTGTGTATGAGGAGGAAAGCTTTTACATTCTCTCCAATGATGTGAGTACAAGGTGAGGTCCTGTGGTCACTACAGCACATGATCCCCCTCTGCTGGTACTGCATGTGATGGAGCTGGGACACAGTACCTGGGTCTATGCCACCCCAGTGCTGCACACATGCAAGTCCTGCCCATCTATGCTGTAAATCTATTACCTGCTGCAGGAAACAGAAGATAATGAATTGTAATTTGTCATTTTCAGATGTAATCATTACCATTCATTGTGTCTGCTGCAGCAGCCAGTAATTGCTTGTAAGGCCGTGTTCACACATTGCGCTTGAATTGCATTTTGAAATGTGGAGGAAACACTGGATCACAGATGACTAGGCCCAAGCCTTACCGTTAGGTACGATCACTACGTTGGTTAAGGAGATAAAACTAGATCTCCACAGTGAGCGGCACACTCCAAAGACATCTGCGATCGGGTGAAGCTTCTCCCACAAGAAACTATTTAAAAATACAATTCGATTGCAACATGTGAACGCGGCCACACAGGAACCGGGTCATCGCTGCAGCGGACAACAGTCCTCCTGGTAATGAACAATGCAGGAGACGTCCACCTTTCCCTGAGAGACTGCGCCATAGTGATTGATCATACAGTCTTTATCTCCGCTTGCTGGCAGTGAATGAACGCAATGTTTATGATCAGAGGTTGGCGTGTCTCACAGCTGAGGTTCTGTTGCAGTTGTATTATATATAGATATGTAAAGGATAACCCATTACATAACCCCGATTCTGTAATAAGTCACCAGAAAGAAGTCACTGACCCCCGTGTAGGACTACAAGTCCCAGCATGCAGCGCGGGAGGGCCCAGGGCATGCCGGGAGTGCCAATACTACACTACAGGTAGACATGCAGGTAATGTGCACTACAAGTCCCAGCAGTGTCAGTAGATCTCCCGGGGGCCCTGGGCTCCGGGGGACGACGTGTTCCTGTCAGCAGCCCCTCACACTCCAGGCCCAGGCCTATCCTCCGCGCACAGGCCGCAGTCGCGCCGCTCACCTGCTTGATATACATGGCTGTCGGTGGCCCTGGGCCCCTGCTCTACTGCTCCAGGCCCCTGGGCTGCAGGCGCCGCTCTTCCCGGTGTTTTTCCGCTTTCTCCGCTCAGCCTCCCGCCAGCAGACAAAATGGCGGCGGTCTCCTCCTTCTGAGGCGACGAGGACCCGAGCAAGTGGCGGGGGGGAGGAGCTTCTCTCTGGATCTCGGGGCAGATGCCGGGGCGAGGGTAGATGGCGGGGACACGACTTCTAAGGGGGGCACGGGAGACGGAAAAACTGGGTATGCACAGGGGAGCTGGGAGGAGGCGAGACAGAGGAGTGACTCCCCCCGCCAGGTGGTACAGTCCTCATGAGGAGACTTGGCGCCAATCTAAAAGAGTCAACAAATGTGTAATAACTATAAACTGTATACTACACACTGTATACTGTAATGCATCTATATACTACACACTGTATACTGTAGTACACCTACATACTACACACTGTCCTGTAATATATATATACTACACTGTATATACTGTATACTATTATACACCTATATACTGTATACCATAATACATCTATATACTACTACACACTGTATACTGTAATACATCTATATACTACACACTATATACTGTAATACACCAATATACTGAGAGAACCAAAGTTACCTTCCCAGAGGGAAGGAAAAAGGCACTGATACGATACACAATTTTAGAAATGTCGAAAATATCCTTTATTAATACAGCAATACATAATGCTATTAAAATCTATTAAAAAAACCATGAAAACAGCAAATGTGGCCTCACTGTAAAGGAGGTCCACAGGATACAGTGTGGTACAAGGTGGTAGGACACAGAAACAGAAACGGTGGTCTACCGATGGGCAAGGTGGAACTATATTGTATATGTATAAAAGGAGACAAAGGTAGCAGACAGCATAGACGTTGTTCATGAACAATGCAGATGTATACAATGAACAAGAGGTGCTTGGCGAATTGTGTGTTGTCACACCAAGTACCCTTAATGGGAGCTACCACTCCTTACCTAGATTGTGAATGTGTTCCACCGCCCGGGAAGACCACCTCCCCGACGCGCGTTTCGGCTCGGACTGAGCCTTCGTCTGGGGGTGGCTCAGTCCGTAATACACCAATATACTGCATACTGTATAATGTAATACACCAGTATACTGCATACTGTATATACTGTACTGCAATACTCTAATATACTATATACTGTACTGCAATACACTAATATACTACACACTGCATATATTGTATACTGTAATGCACTAATATACTACATACTTTATATACTGTACTATAATACACCTAAATACTACATACTTTAATTACTGTATTATAATACACCTATATACTGTACTGTAATACTCCTATATACTACATACTGTATATACTGAACTACACAATATACTGAACTACACAATCTAAAAGAGTCAACAAATGTGTAATAACTATAAACTGTATACTACACGCTGTATACTGTAATACATCTATATACTACACACTGTATACTGTAATGCATCTATATACTACACACTGTATACTGTAGTACACCTACATACTACATACTGTACTGTAATATATATATATATATATATATATACACTACACTGTATATACTGTATACTATTATACAGCTATATACTGTAATACATCTATATACTACACACTGTATACTGTAATACATCTATATACCACACACTGTACACTGTAATACATCTATATACTGTATACTATAATACACCAATATACTGTATACTAAAATACACCTATATACTACATACTGTATACTGTAATACACCAATATACTACACACTGTATACTGTAATACATCTATATACTACACACTGAATATTGTAAAACACCAATATAGTACATACTGTATACTGTAATACATCTGTATACTGTAATACATCTATATACTGTATACTATAATACACCAATATACTACATACTGTAATACACCAGTATACTACATACTGTATATACTGTACTGCAATACACTAATATAATAGATACTGCATATATTGTATACTGTACTGTAATGCACCTATATACTACATACTTTATTTACTGTACTATAATACACCTATATACTGTACTGTAATACTCCTATATACTACCTACTGTATATACTGAACTACACAATATACTACATACTGTATATACTATATACTGTACAGTAATACACTATACTACGTATTGTAAATACTGTACTGTAATACACCTTTATACTACATACTGTATATACTGTACTATAATACACCTACTGTATATGTTGTATTGTGGTACACCTACATATTTGGAATGCTGTATATACTGTACTACACAATATACTATGCATTGTATATATGGTACTGTAATACACCTACATGCTACATGCTGTATATACTGTACTGTAATACGCTACATACTGTATATATTGTATAAGTACTTTAATGCACCCATATACTACATACTGTGTATACTGTACTGTGTAAAAAAACACCAATATACTACATACTGTAGTATGTATAATACACCTATATACTGTATGCTGTACTGTAATACACAATATACTACATACTGTATATGCTGTACTGTGTGTAATACAATATACTGCATACTGTATGTTATGTACTATTTATAATACACCTATATACTATATACCTTATACTGTATACACTTATTACAGTACAGTATGTAGAATATATGCCAATATACTGTACCATATATACCTATGTACCTATATGTATGTACCTATATAATACATACTGTATATACTGTACTGTGTATAATGCATCTATATTCTACATACTGTAATACACATAGTCTACATACTGTACTGTTATACACTTATATTCTACATTCTGTACTGTAATATGCCAATATACTGTACTGTATTACACCTATATTCTACATACTGTAATACACCTATATAATATATACTGTATTTTGTATAATGCACCTATATGCTGTATATTGTACTATAATATGCCAATATACTATATACCAGTGGTGGTGAACCTATGGCACGGGTGACAGAGGCGGCACTCCGAGCTCTTTCTGTGGGCACCCGGGCCATCGCCCCAGCGCACCAGACAGGACTCAAAGAATCTTTCTGCAGTTCCAAGCAACTTAAAAGATTCTGCTTTCAGTCATATTTTAAAGTAACTTACTTTGCTACTTGGGACTGTAGGAAGAGGGAGAATGAGTAGACAGGGCCAGATTATCTTTGGAGAACCTCCTGCTGGCTTTACGATTCTCTGTGCACAGAGGGACACTGGAAAGAAGCTACAATTATGCAAATTTTCCCTCCTTTCTTTCTACTGTGTTGCTGTCCTCAGGAGGCCAGTAAGATTGAACGTTGTTGAAGAACAGAGAGCAATAAGATACTGCTCTAATTTTGGTTGGCACCTCGCGATAAATGAAGGGGATTTGGGGCTGCAGTTTGGGCACTCGGTCGCTAAAAGGTTCGCCATCACTGCTATATACTGTACTATAATACACCCATATAATATATACTGTGTATAATACACCTATATTCTACATACTGTAATACACCTATACAATATATACTGTATTTTGTATAATGCACCTATATGCTGTATATTGTACTGGAATATGCCAATATACTATATACTGTACTATAATTCACCTATATACTACATACTGTATATTCTGTACTGTGTATGATACACCTATATTCTGTACTGTGTATAGTACACCTGTGCTATATACTCTATATACTGTTGTATTCCTGATATAAGGATTTAGGCCATGGATAAACAACACACATTGTCACACTGCCCAACTTTAAAGTGGACCTGTCAGGGGGATTTGGGACACTAAACCACTGGTCCCAAATTTCCCTTTAGCAAGTCCCTTTGTGGAAGCTGTTAAAAAAAACTTTTATAGTTACCTAGAGATGGGTCTGATGAGGCGCATTGGACTCATCTGTAGTGCTCCCCGCACCTGCTTACTACACACCCCGCTTCATTGGGCTTGAGCTGTAACCACAGCACATGTGCAGTGATGTCAGGTGTAGTATGGCGTCTTCATTGTGTGACTGCGCAGGTGCGGGAAGCGCCGTATCTAGGTAAGTATTACGTTTTTTAAAATTTTCCTACAGGGCACAGTGTGGCTACTCCACACCCCAGTAGCCTCTTTGTTTCTCCTACCATGACATCTTCGGCGCGCAGCTCCTCGTAGAGCCCTCGTCCGAGAAGCCAGGGTTATGCGGATGCGCAGAACGCAGGCCCCTGGCTGCGCGGACACTGCTCCAAAGCCGGGGAGTACTGCATACGCGCAGAACTCCGGCTTCTCGGACGAGGGCTCACAACTACGAGGTGCTACGCGCCGAAGATATGGGGGTAGGAAGAACAAAGAGGCTACTGGGGCGTGGAGTGGCCGCGACGTGTAGCCTCATGTCCGGCTACTGCATGCCCAAGTAGCTGCTTTAGAAAATTTACATATTAGGGCAATATAGAATTTTAAAAGATAGACAAGAAAGGGCTAAAAAACGCTACCCTCTCGTGCCATATATGCACCTACCACCCGTTCTACCTTTATAGGTAGATTCGTGGTGGTAGGTTCCCTTTAAGGGGCTGCATCGGCATCGGTAATCGGCATCGGTAACCCTTTATGCATCAACAACCACAGTATAACCCAGAAATCATAAATACCACAGTACAGCAATGAATCCCAGCTACATTCAGGTCAGACAATACTGGATACCCCAGAGCAGGCATATAAATAAGCCCTGTTTGCATCAAAGTTAGGCAGCATTTACATGAAAGTGTGCCCACACGGTTTTGGCCGGGCCGGCACAGGTCAGCCCACTGGAGAGAAGTAGGGATGAACTCTGCTCTCCCCTCCCCATGGAAAAAAGTGCCACACGGCCATTCTTACAGCCAAAGATGCAGCATGTTATATCTCATTTGCGGCCACGGTACGGTGAGCACATGCCCAGACTATGGGGGCCGAAAATTTGTGGCCATATATACGTCCCCCATACTTTCATGTGAATGAGGAATTGGCTGCTCTGTCTACTGTACTACATATATTACTCATGTGATGCACTGCCCTATATAGAGCCATACCCTGCACAGAATATCAATTGTAGGACCTATCCATACCCCAAGGGGCAGTGCGTCATTTTAATTCAATGTTTTAAGGTAATAAAACAGAAAAATTAACAGATGTCCATTAAGTTCAATAGGAGGGGGGTGAAGGACAAAGGACTAGGTACAGCAGCGAACTAAGTAAAATTTAACTTATCTTTTTATCAAGTTTTTACTCTAAAAACACTTTGTCAGTGTGCAGTCTATTCTCTAGGGTTCCTGGTGACAGGTTCCCTTTAAAGTGTGAGCAGCAGTTACAGAATGTGGCCACAAGGAGGCAGTATTTAGCTGTCAAAGAATGAATCTGTGGCCACAGTGTGATCAGCTTATGTATTAGGTTTGTCCTCTGCACCAGGTGTCTTGCCGCAACCGCTCATCACATGTTCTAGGGCAGTGATGGCGAACCTTTTAGCGGCCGAGTGCCCAAACTGCAACCCATAACCCCTCTTATTTATTGGGAGGTGCCAACCATAAATTAAAGCAGTAACTTATTGCTCCCTGTTCTTCAACAACGTTCGATCGTATTGGCCTCCTGAAGACAAGAAGTAAAATTTGCATCATTGTAGCTTCTTTCCAGTGTCCCTCTGTACACAGAGAATTGTGGGGCCAGCAGAAGGTCCACCAAAGATAATTCGCCCTGTCTACTCATTCTCCCGCTTCCTACAGTCCCATGTAGCCAAGTAAGTATGACTGAAAGCCGCATCTTTTAAGTTGCTTGGAACTGCAGGAAGATTCTTTGAGTCCTGTCTCGTGTGCTGGGATGATGCCTCGGGTGCCCACAGAAAGGGCTCTGAGTGCCGCCTCTGGCACCCGTGCCATAGGTTCGCCACCACTGTTCTAGGAGGTCTCACAACAACCCATCTAAATTATCTTATACACGTCTATGGAAAAGCAGCAGTAGCTGAGTGATACAGGTTATCACAGACAGAGGTTTCTATCTAACCCCAAGTGCTCTATTCACATCACATTTACCGCTCTAGAATGTCTTATATGATCCCACTGATGCTTCTGATTATTAGAAGAGAGACAAGGGCATAGACAGAGGCTGCAGGAGATAATGGGAAGCTTCTATCTCACCCCAAGTGCTTTATTGCCATCAGTACAGGTTATTACTTATCTCTAATGTCCAATATGATTCTATTGATGCACCTGAGATTTATGGAGCACAGTCTGCTGGTGGTCTAATGAGTCTCCCACACTGCACCAGTTGCTGGCTCGGGTCCACGAAATACATAGGATGGAGAGTCTAATGAGCATAGACCCAAAACTAGCCGCTCCCTTCCAGAAAACCTGGTTTCACTGGACCTCCCTTATCACCTCTTCTAGTTTCCAGGAATTAACAGGAGCGACCCCTCTGTAGCTAACCTAGAGTAAAGCTCACATGGCTCAGGTACCGGATGGGGTGGTCCCCCCATTTCCCCCTTATCTTTCTGTTTTGAATATATGTTATAGTGCACCTGGATGTCAATGTAAAATACTCAAGCTCTGGTGTTGAAGTCTTTTTTTGTAGACCTATTGTGAGAACCAGGCAGGTTTGGAGTGTACAATGATAAGCTTTATCATTTTCCTGTTTGTTTCGTTATTTGTATGTTTATTGAAAATTTTGAATAAACTTTAATACAAAAATTAAATAAAGATTTATGGATCAGATTTTCCTCAGCTTTCTGGATGCAGTGTAAGTTGGTTGGCTTTTAGACAACTTGAGCCTGCAAGAGAAAACTGAATATTCCAGAACACATCAATATAAAATGTATAAATAGAACTCAAATATGTAGAATCAAATACAGGCATTCCCTGGGTTATGTACAAGATAGGTTCCATAGGTTTGTTCTTAAGTTGAATTTGTATGTAAGTTGAAACTGTATATTTCATAATTGGAGATCCAGACAATTTTTTTTTGCCCCAGTGGCAATTGGAGTTTCAAAATGTTTTGCTGTGATTGGAACAAGGATTATCAATAAAGCTTCATTACAGACTCCTTACAGCTGATTATTGCAGTCTGGGACTAAAGTAAGGGTGATGGCACACGTGGCGTTTTGAATGCGTTTTTGGGCCGTTTTGTAAGCAGTCCATCAAAAACCGCATGCATTTTAGGAAAACGCATGTTTTTGACAGGTTTGACCAATTATCTTAATTCAAACTGCTCAAAAAACGGATGCGTTTGACAAACTGCTTAAAAACGACGTTCAAAACATCACGTGTGCCATTACCCTAAAGCATCCAGAGAGCTTCACCAGAGGTCACGGTGGGCTGTCTTTAACTACGGGTCATCTGCAAGTTGGGTGTCCTTAAGTAGGGGACCGCCTGTATAGATTTATTCAGTGTTTGTTGCAAGATGAGGTTGTTGTAGTATTCAGTAGGATGCGTCTGTGTACTGATTAATAGTACCTACATCGTACAATGCAGGTGCTATAGATAGTTAAAATTTGTAGGGAGGGAGTGCGGACTGGCCCAGGACAATGGCCAGTCCGCCCCTGGATATGTGTGTAAATCTGTGTTCAACGATCCACCAGTACAGGACAAGCAGCAGGGCCTGTCAATCACCCTGCAATGGCCCCACCCACCTTCAGCTTGATACATTGTAATCATTACATGTGAGGATGATATGGTTTTGGATACTTTCTACCAGTGTCTGTATACACAGATGTATAGTAATGAGTCCGACAGGTAATAACCTGGGATCTCACAAAGATTAGCTGCAGTAGATGTTTGATCCATTTGTGCATGGGTGGACTTGGTTCCAGTAAGTTTTCTTGATGCAATCTCTTGATTTCTCATCAGTACATATTAATAGCCCCGCCACACAATACACAGTGAGTCACACACTGAATCACAGACCCACTATTTTCCCTGACAGTTTCTTACTTTAGGCTCTTGACTCCAGATTATAATTTTACCATAACCCAGTTTTCATGAATTACCTTCTTTTAAAACCTCTTAGTCACAGATGTTGAATTAAGGTTTATTATGACAATGACGACCATGGACAGAACCGCTATGGGGATGGAAGGACTATGTACTGTATAGTTACTGGAGCCAATATTTATAATGGAGAGTTTCAGTTCCTCTATTTCCCCCCCCCCCCCCCCTCAGTTTGGGGGAAGATCATTGATTCACGCATGCTATTTTGACCAATTTCAATTAAGATAATTGAGAAAACTGGATAAGTTTTCAAAAACGTATGCGTTTAATGGACTGCTTAAAAACAGGTTCAGAACGCCATGTGTGACTGCACCCTAAAGGCCATACACTGAAGTTTATTATAGGCCTATAACTTGGTTGGGTCCAACTATCTAAAGTGTAATCCGGTTGTTTTAAATCTCCCTTGATGAGCAGGGAAAGATGTATCGGACATGTTGAATTTTTACAAAGACAGTCACACCAGGGGATCTGATGTCTACTGACTCGTCCTTACATTTACTGCCTGTGGATATGGTCAGTATCCCTGCTATGTCAGCTTTACCCTTGGAAGTACAGGCTATTGCTCCTTTTTATCAGCCATCTACAAGCTGGAGGAGCCAGACAGGTGAGTGACATCTTGTGTTCCCATGGAACTTGTACACGCTCCAGACTGTCTAATGAACATCACTCATCACTATGTCTTCCCCTTCTTGTTTCATGTTTGCAGATAATCTGCTGCATGTCCAGTCATGAAAGGGCACCAGGGCCTGACATCCGCACTTTTGATGTTGCAGGAGGCAAGACTCAAGTTTCAGCTTCACATTTCATGCGGTCACATATTTATTTGGTAAAGAAATTAGCTTTTTCTTTAAATAAAAAAAACACCACATTTATTGGCATAATGAAGGCCGGTGCCCGCATAGTAACAGGAGAATTATTGCATTGTACCCTGTAATAATAAGTCATGAGTAACATCATACAGTAACATCAACTGCTTCTCCAGCAGATGAGGGGTTAAGTAAACAATCCAGTGTTAACCCCCTCTGCACAGGTCTTTCTAAGGCCTTCAGCCCCTTTCAGTAATAGGAGAAAAGCTTCTCAGGACGCATATTGCTTGGTTATTGCAACAAAAGTCTAATAATTCTACATAGTGCATTATTCCAGAAGCCGCAGCAACGCAACCCGATGTGACAGTGTAATAACTGAGAACTCAGGACACCCCCAAAGTGTAGATGAGAAGGCGAGGTGTGGTGTATTAGATGCTTCAAGAACATAGTGTAAAGTTGTGAAACCACAAGTCCCAGCAAGCCGTGGTTTATCAAGCCTGACAAAGCTGTGGCCACATTGCTCTAGGTGACAAGGATACAATTGTGATTGCAATTTATGAAATTTTGTTCCAATTAGGATCCTGTACTATATGTTAGGGTAACAGCCTGTCTATGATAAGGACACACATGGCAGCACCCATCACCATGGACTCTATATTTTACAATGTATAAAGCTCCACAGTCACCAATCTATAGTGACAAGAGGCTTTAGCTGTAAATGGAGTTTCCAGTGCAGTAGAGCACATTCTAGTCCAGGCTCCTCCACACAACAGTGAGGAATATATACATACAGCTCAATCTTTTCTCAACATGTGAGATTCATTTAGGTTGAGGCCCTAGAGTAGAGATGTCTGTACTACCACCCTTGACAATTAGCCAGAAAAGAAGGCAAGGCCGGGAGGAGCTCAGGCTTCCACCCACTTTCCATGGTGAGAAACACTGACATAACACCTGTGTGTGAACTCCAACTTGCCTCCATACTGCTGACTACAGCATGCCAAGCTAATTTCAGTAGTCAGGAGTAGTGTGGCCACCTACAAACCTCACAGCATAGCCATTGATGACAAATGTTCCTAGGATTAGGAATGGTTGTTTACACATTGTATCATAGAACTGAAGGTATTCTGTACCTTTACTCTAAGGCCGGGGGAAGGGGGTTGTGAAATATCACATGTAACCTCTACCTGTAACACATCTGGGGGACATCCTGTTTCAATAAGGAAACTTCCTTAATATGTAAACAGCATCCGAGTAGTCGGAATGTGAAAGTCATTAAAGCGGTACAGACACATCAGGTGCGCGGACGGCACCATACCAGTGTGATATATATTGCACATTAAAGAAAATAGATAGTCCACCTCGGAGCAGATCCCGTTATCAGCAGGATGAGGTTGCAGTGATAGGACTGAGTTTTAACTGGTGCACCGGAGACCTGAGAGGGACAGGACTCAAGACCGATGCTGGGAAGGAAAAACAAGACCCCTCAAAGTGCTGCCCAAGGTCCATCTCTTCTGCAAAGAACGATACAGTGTCCCTTTTGCAAGACATGGAGACAGGAGGGGCACTTGTTATGGAAGAGAAGATCTCCGTCTCGTAGTGAAGTAGTTGACCCATGAAGCTGAAATTGGGAGAGATAAGGCTGCGGCGTTGCTTGATGTACTCGAAGGCTTCCTCAAGGCGAAATCTCTTTGTCTTCATGAGGTAGGCCATACATATGGTAGGAGACCTGGAGATTCCTGCCTCACAGTGGACCAGGACCTTCCCTCCAGCTAGTCTCACAGTATCTGCACAAGAAAACAGAACGTGTAAGTAAGAAGTTGAAAACGTGTAGTATTAATCAGTAAACTTGACAAACCAACTAAGCGTTCCCTTGAGCTGACTATGCAGAAATAAGCTTTGGGGAGATCATATTCCTCTATAGAATTGCATCCAAATATTAACTTCAGGAAGTATCATCAACCTTCATCGGAAGCCAATCTAACTTCCAGCAGAGATCAGTCACCAGAAGTACACAACAAACCTGACCTCTGTGCATCCATTGCAGAAACCAAAGTTTAGAGGTCACGTCTGTTGTCTCTTGCAAGGATCTGAGGCTAGCCCTGGCCCAACACTCCGTACCACACACCTGCAGGGACAATGGCCACCACTCTGTGCTGCGGGAGATGACTACTAATCACCTGGCCATTAGTCACTTTTATTGGCCAGTAGAAAGACTATTGTTCTCGTAAGATATGACCTGCGCTAGCGGCTACTGAAGACAAATGGTGTCATCCCAGTGGAGAAGAAGTTCCTGTAATTACAAGGCTGTAACCCCTGGAGAATTCCTCAGAAGAGTAAATAAACTTCTCAAATGCCTTTAATTAATGGGCAGGGTTTGGGGCTGAGAGTCATAAAACAGTTCAGATCCCGGAGGGAGCAGCTGTCTTGATGGTCAGGTAGTAAAGACAGACATTCCTCACCTCCCCTTAACCCTGGAGTGACCCCTAATAACACCTTGACCTTTATTGCAGTGCCATAAAGTACAGTTGTCCTCCTAATGGCCAGGTCAGAGTGCACAGGAGAGTTATGTTACCATGTGGCGGCTCCACTCTATAGGGGCAAGACTCTTACCTATGAACTCTATAGCCTCCTGGAAGTGGCTGCTGATGTCCGTGTTGTGGTTGTCTTCCACCGGAATCCATTTGTAATCGTATTTGTCCTTGATGCAATCCGAGCACTTTCTGGAGACGTTTAGTAAGGCGGTGATACGGAGGTTTGCCAGGAATTCACATTTGGAAGCATGGTAAGCGCTGCCGAGATAGAGGAATGGAAGGATCTCCACTGGACTGCCCTGCAAGACAGAAGGTTCGAAAATCAGATGTGAATGTCAGGGGGTCAGAGGACAAAGCCGTGAATATTCAGAGGCCGCGTGGGTTTCAGATGAAATGAGTAATATTCCTGCTCGCTATGATGAAACAAAGCAGGTCTAAATATGGAAGCTGCTATGTCGCTGCACCCTAGAATTATAAGCCAATGAATCATACAGAGCCCACTCAGACCTCCCATCGTCAGACCCACGGCTTCACCCACGTTACTTCCTGCCCTCAGACCCCAGTTTAGGTAAAGAGGCGTCATCTTATATCAATAGATTAGTTTGACTGATGGGGGTTAGACAGTATGAGGGGAGGGGGGGGGGGGGGGTTCAACTTGGGTACATAGGCAACTTCCACTTCCTCTCCATTTGATACAAAATGTAAAATGCCAGCTCTGATGGGCACAGGCTATACAGCAGTCACGCTGGGAGTTGTAGTTTATCACCAGCTATACATAAAGCTGAAAGTTTGAAACCATTTGGTTTGACTTTCCATAAACCCACAACATTGTTTCCAAGTTCAATTTCCGATTCAGAACACACAAGCTCAATAGCGGACAATCAGTCACAGTATGGACATCAACAAGACGTCATAAAACATTCACCAGAAGCCATTAATAATTCAGCAGTAAAACAATCTCCGGGATATAGAGTGTCCTGTCTATAGGGGCCGGAGATGAGTCACGGCTGAGATTCTCTTTCCAGTCCATCTCCTCTGCGGAGTCTAATCCTGGAGCAGGAAGCCTCCAGGGCTCTTATTGATCTGCGGAAGCATAGCCCAGCGCTACATCACATCCCCGGAGAGGCAAATGCTTCAATCACACATTAACACAAATCCCTGCTTGAGTAGCAGCTCCTCATATACAACCTGTCTACAAGGATGTCATCAACCTCAATATACAACCTCAGTCCAATACTGACCATGTACTGCTAGTTATACAGAGCAGAGGGAAGGAAACCACCAGTATAGAGGTAGTAGAGGATCCGTATGTATTCATAGTAACACGTGAGTAGAGGATTATTCACAATTTTGATCCAGCAATAACGTGTTTTATAGGACCAGATAACAATTGCACTTACATAGCGTAACCTGCACCTCTCTAATACATAGACTGTTTCAACAATAATGGCCAAGGTGTAGTACCAGAAGTGACCACCTAATCATAATGGCGCCGTTGATATATCTGGAGGAGTTAATTCAGGAGTCTTATCCTCACCCCTTCCACCAATTGCTCAAGATTTGTTTTGCTTCCAATTAGCCAGATAAGAGGATGATTGAAGTCACTAGTACAGGGAGACCCCCCACTTTCCAGTATATTCCACTCACCTCATCATAGGACGGCTTCTGGAAGGACGATGACAGCTTTTCGCAGCGGAGATTTCGGTCACTTTCGTTTTCTTCTTGCGATAGCGCTTTCTGACTGATACAGCATTCCGGATATTCCTTGTGGAACGACTCGTATCCTCCTACAAGACACAATTCAGATTATTGATACAATGTTTACTCCATGGGATTATGAGAAGCCGCAATGATCTGTCCTGCCCTGGGGTCAGGAACACTTACATAAGTTATTACACCCGCCAGGGATTAGGGCCAGATTAGCGGGAGCGGAACAAGACAGAAATGTGATGATTATCTGGGGATCCGCTGGGTGGTGGTGGCAGAGCGGAAGGGTATAATTTCCTGTATGATGGCCGGGCAGGTTATTCCTGTCACACAGTGGCAGGGCCATATGTCCTGCACTAATCAGGGGATAAGTGGCAGAGGATGTGATTAGCATTTACCTCCAGGACTGGGGGAGGAGGGGGACAGGAAGGTAAAGCAGGACACAGGGAGGGGCAGGGGTGTACTGCATTGTCTGAGCACTCACACCACATCATGAGACATTTAGCCCTTTCACTTAAAGGGGCGGCAGGATGTTCTGGGACTTTTAGTAACCACACAGCTGCAAGCCATAAAATCTCCAAGTCATGTCAATGATAAAGCAAACAGTAAAATGGTCCTGGACTGATCCCTAGGATCCATGTGGGGGTTAAACATTCAATCCACAAGAAGAGCATCTCTATTCTAGGAATAGGACATCAACAAGGAAGAAGTCAGGATAAAATTATATAGAAGGGGGACGAGAAGTCCTAGTTATGGTCATGCAGATTGCTAAAAAAAAAAAAATAATAATAAGTCAGTTCTGGACTTACTGTGAGCGATTGGAGAGGGGGAGGGAAAAGTGTGGAGCTGGCCAGCAGATTCCTGTGTTATCAGCCCTACATTTACATGACACTTCAGACCATTTACATTGCAGAGGTGACATGCAGACCCCCTATGACCTGCAAATAACCTCCTCCTAACAGGCAGCACCCTCAGGGGGTCATTACTTTACTGCCCCATTAACAAGCCACAGGGGGCCCCAGCCACCAGTTATGAGGAGGAGGGGGAACAATATAGGACATGGTGGACCCTGTCTAATGGATGGGATGATTTAATTAACAACAGACACTTCCTCCTGAATCCTCAATGAGGGCTTTCTATTCAGTATAGCGGGGGAGGGGAACTGTACTTCCTGTACAAGATACAATGTATCCCCCCCACCCACCACCACCTTTACTCCCCATCTACATCCGGTAATAGGATGATAGAACAGAAAAACCTATAAAGGGGAACGCCAACATCCAACACTGAAGAGGGGGTATTTAATATACCACTGACATTATGTAGGTTATAGTAGGTGTCGCCATGTAAACCTGACTTTATAATCTACAAGATTCACACACAGGACGCTTACATAAAGGGTCATTACATGTCCGCTTCCCTAAATAGCACAAGACAGGACGAACGGAGGTGTAATCAATGGGGGAAGGATAATCAATTGCAATACTTAAAGGCATAGTCAGTCTAATAACAGCGTGAACTGGAGAGATCAGGATTTAAGTTGAGTAAGAAAATGTAGTGTAAAGCATAGGGGAGCTATACGCTACATATGTAGAGTAGAGTATACTGATAAAAAAAAGATTATACACCCCATACAGAACATAGTAAATGTACTGTAATGTATTGGAAGGTACGTGGGGGTCACTACGAGTGATGCTCCAGGGCAGAGGTGTCACAACGATACCCAAGTAAAGAATGAAGAATGCAGGAACTGAGTCACCGCTGATGAGGAGAAGATTCAGCGGTGATGAATAGAGAGCTGTACATTACATCAGCACAGCAGGTAATACAGGACACACTGGGGATGATATATCACAGAAAGGTATAGAGATTGTATCACACAAATGGGGTATAGAACAGAACCCATTCCAATTGTTCCATGTGCCAATGTTATTACTTTGCAAGGTCTTATTTATATAGGATTCCACCATAATCTAATAGTATATTGATACACAGCAATGTATAACAGATGGAGGTGGCCATACAGAGTTATAAATATGTACGGCCAACAGTTCATATGTACATACAGTAAGGGGTAGGTGACATATCATGAAGTATACATAAAGAAAACGGAAGTTGTATATGCATAAGTACACAACAGCTAAAAGCACAGGTAGGATGGTATACATAGGAAAATCCCTTTTAAACATAATATATACATATATGGGAACAAGTATTAGGTATAGGGGTCTGTACATGCACAGATATTAGGGTACACTCCAGTAAAGGATGTAGGTTATGAGTGCATATATTAACACACAGTAAGAAGGGAATGTATATACATACAGGATAACTGTACACATACAGGTTGGGGTAGGTACAGAGATATTTAGGCAGTTCATACTTGAATTGTAAAGCGCTGTGGAATAGGATTGTGCTGTATAAATACAGATTTATTAGTGATACACTGCATATAGAAGAAGGTCTGTTAACATAAATAATAAGTAGTATATACACAGAGATGGACAATAACATACTATGTACATACACTATATACATGAGGGGGTCTATGCATACAGAGATACAGCAAAATACACTGTATATAGATGTGTATAGGGGCTGTATGTCACCCTTGAGGAAGCAGAGCCGGGGTCCACAGTGTATGTATATGTATATAGGGGTAGTGTGTGACCCTTGAGGAAGCAGAGCCGGGGCCAGTGTAAATATATATAGGGGTAGTATCTCACCCTTGAGGAAGCAGAGCCGGGGCCACAGTGTAAATATATATGTATATATATATATGGGTAGTCTCTCACCCTTGAGGAAGCAGAGCCGGGGCCGGCAGGGCAGGCTGTGCACGGCGCTGTGCAGGGTGTTGAGCACGATGTGCGCGGCGCTGTCCTTCTTCAGCTTCTGCCACCTGTGGCTGCGCTCGTCCAGCACCACCACCACGGACACCTGTCCATCCCGCAGCCGGCAGCGCGCCGCCTCCTCCGGGACCACCAGGTGCAGCGGCGCCGCTCCCCCCCGCGCCCGCCGCAGCAGCACCGAGTTCAGGTGGACATTGATGGAGCCGCGCACGCTGGAGGCGGAGAAGGGCAGGTACGGGCGGCAGTCCAGCACCAGGCAGCGGGAGAACTCCTTCCTGAGGAGGCGCTGCAGCCGCCGACTCTCTATGGAGGTCACCTTCATGTCTACGATCACCGCCTGCAGCAGCTCCTGAGCTACACACAACTTCCGCCCGGGGATCCCGGAGCCGCCGCTTATAACCCTGGGACCCGCCCACTAGTGACGTCAATGCCCATTTATGGAGGATGACGCGCGGCTGCTCCATTCATACACTACGCCGATGCCCCGCCCACTCCACTCTTTAACAGAATATCCCCGCTAGAGGGAGCTGTGCGGCTGCGCGGGAGAAGGAGGAGGGGAGGGGGATTTGTGAGTCACTCCACAATGTACTGTACTATACATGTATCTATAGCTATTATCTATATATATCTAACACCTATTTATCCATCTCCATCATATCTATCTTATGTCTATCTACCTCTCATATCTTCTCTATCTACTCTATAAATACTTCAGCTGCAGCAGTTTATAGAGTGGCTGCACAGCCAAAGATGGAAGAAAATGGCAGCACTCCAAAACAGTGGGGTCCGAAACGTTGCACCTTGGAATAAAGTAACCACACTTTTGAAAAAAAAAATGGGGTGCCGCCTTTTTTTCTTTTCTATCTATCTATCTATCTATCTATCTATCTATCTATCTATCTATATCTATTCCTCTCTCATATCTATCCATCCGTCTATCTAGAAAAGGGTAGCACAGCCGTGTATAATGGGTGCCAAGCTTTAGATCCCTGGGCCAGGGTTATATGCAGTTATTTGAATGAAGAGGCAGCCCTCCAGATTGACCTCAAAGACAAGGGTGTATCTTTACTCCATTGCCATCCATCTATGTGCTACGTTTCAGCTCCCAAAGGCTTGAGAAAGAATTCCTTTTTCACAGAACTATCTATCTATCTATCCCCTCAGTCTGTCTACTGTATATGTAAATCCAGGTCTTATCCCCAGTATTGAATTATCTGCTTGTCCTTGAATACAGCTTTGCTGGTGACCTCTCATAGTCTTTGTGCTGGGGTCAGTGGTAGGTGGACTGTCCACACCTGAGGTCACAGCAGCAAAGCTTTTCCTGCCTGTACTGTGAGGTGTTGATCAGATTACATTGTGCCTGGTGTCAGTGGAGCAGTCTCCCTGGCTGTGACTGTCTGTCCATCAGCGCTTCTGTGTCTGCGGTCTCTTATCTGTTGTGCATCTGTCGCTTGTCTCTCATCCTGTGTCATTTTCTTGCTGTCACTCTGCAGTCCCATCTACCCCCTTCCTCGCCCTGATACTCTTATACCCCCACATGTCTAAGAGCTCCACTGGCCACATCAAAGTACAGACCTTCCAATAGCTTTTTACTGCCATAAGGAATCAATAGTATCTGCGTCTTTGGTATAATTCTCACATGATTTGTGACACAGAGTTGTATGGTTCATCTGACTCCTTGCAGTGTGTGTGTGTGTGTGTGGGGGGGGGGGGGGGGCGGGGGGGGGTTGGATTTATTCATCCTGCCAGGATCAAGGTCAGCAGCAGATGACGGATATTTTCCTACAAGGCATCTATTATAATGATTACCCTGTGACATCATCATCACATTGTAGCAACCCAGACTGTCACACTTCATCAAAGCCAACAACAGATGAGGGACACGTAAGATGCCAGTATTGGGGTCCCTCCTTACAAGGAATATGACTATGGTCCACACACAAAGATGGTGCAGTAATAAGCAGAGTAACTGGAACTGCTGTACTAGGAATGGAGACTTGGTGGTTACATTGCAACCTTATAGTAGGCATTGAGCTGAATGGTCAAAGGAGGATTTGTAGGTATCGGTCGCTCCTCTGTGGACAGCCATGATATCTTCCTCCATCTATGTACATATAGATTATATGATGACAGAGGATATTGTCTGCTCCCCGCTACATTTTGCTCCCTCCATCTATAATATATGGATTCTCCTGACCTGTTATTACTCCACGTTTCCTACCTGAACGGTGCAGAGACCATGTACATCTATAAATAGAGACTAATGCACACGGGGAAGGCGCAGCACGGTGCGTCTCGGCACAGTCTGCTCCGATCTTAGTGATGGCGTCTGCCCTGCCAAGCAGTTAACCCTTTCACAGGCTTCTGGATTCATCCCGCAAAATGATGAGTGAATGCAGGCGATGGATACGGATGAAGAGCCTCTGTATTTTATGCTTGTAATAATAATATTAATAATATAGCTTTATTTATATAGCACCACCATATTCAGCAGCGCTGTACAGATCATGGTATTCATGTACAAATAAAACAAGACGTTACATAACTATAGTACATGTAGAGGTAGTTTCTGGGGTCCATATATATATGAAACACATGGTAGAGGGGGGGGTCTTCATATAGATTAGAATCGCCAATTCCTTACCATCCCCTGAACTAATATGCCTTCAACCCTGTTCACATTCACTGGAGAAAAATGAAACTTTGCAAAAACCACAGAGTATCACATAATAACTTTGAAGGGGTTAACAGTATGGCATCACCACCAGCCTGTGACATAACAGCAGTGCTGATTGGTGGCATCGCTGGCGGAGCAGATGGCAGCGCAAGGTGGTGGGAAGCTGTATTTATAGGAGCTGCTACAAGTATGTGCCCCCCTCGGTTCCTGTATAATACAATAATCCAAGGCTGCACTTTACCCACAAACTGGTAAGTAATATTATATGTTTTCTATTTGGAAGAGCTTGTACAGGATTAGACAAACATGGCTGCCAAAATCTGCGCAACACCTGACCATTGGTAGTTTGTGGTATTGCATCTCACCGCTATTGAAGTAAATAGAATTAGCTGCAATACCTTATAAGACCTGAGGACTTGTGTGGCGCTGTTTCAGGAAGTAGTATAGGTTTTCTAATCATGGACAACCCCATTAATTACAGTCTGTGCCCCCTCCCCCAAGGCTTCTCTTCCCATAGAGACATGTAATGTAGCTACCCAACAGTACATAATATAAAACAACTAACTCAGCAGTCGTTAGAAAGGGGGTCCCCGTACCTCATTCCCCCTGCGGTGCACTGCAGTATGTTTATAGTGGTTGTTCTCGGGACCCTGTACTTGTAATATCCTGGGTGGGGGCTTAGTCTGTGTGTGTGAACTTCGGGAAATCTGAGGTCATCTTCTCCAGACATGATACAACCCGCCACCGGTGTCTTTTCTATCTTATTGTGGTGACATCACCAGACAGAAGCTGTGATGTCATCACCCCCAGCCCCAAGAACAATAGATTTGCCATAAACCACTCTCAGGAATACTAAGGATGCAGCAAGGGAAATACAGAAGGACATTTTTCTTCTGAAAGAAATTCAATCCAGATTAAAAAAAAACCTAAATAACAAAAGCTAGAGGGTCCCCATAACCAGTGCCCAACAAAGTTCTTCACAAAGTATCAGACAGATGGGGGGCCCCCACATACAGCGACAGACAGAAGAGGGTCCCCACATACAGCGACACTCAGGATCAGTACAGGATAAGTAATGTCATGTATGTACACAGTGACTGCACCAGCAGCAGAATAGTGAGTGCAGCTCTGGTGTATAATACAGGATGTAACTCAGGATCAGTACAGGATAAGTAATGTCATGTATGTACACAGTGACTGCACCAGCAGCAGAATAGTGAGTGCAGCTCTGGAGTATAATACAGGATGTAACTCAGGATCAGTACAGGATAAGTAATGTCATGTATGTACACAGTGACTGCACCAGCAGAATAGTGAGTGCAGCTCTGGAGTATAAAGCACAATGTAAATTAGGTAAATATTATGTATGATAAGTGACATTATGCAAGTGATTGAAATCAGAATTATTACATCTGTTTGCTGTATACAGAGGTCTGTAAAAGTTTTTGGATAATAATTAGTTTCTCAGGAAACAAACAAGTCATTAGAGTAAGAGATCAGGATGGGTTTCCGGAGTGCAGCACTCGGCTATTAGCAGTAGAAGCATGTGAAGTGCATCCTCTGGGGACAGAGAAGTGTTTGTTTCTCCCTGTATCTCCTGCTACTTCTTGTTTGTTTGCTGGAGGTGACTCACAGATTTGGAGATGCTGGAACTGACAACCACAGGACTGGAGTTACCATTACTACAGGTAATGAGAGGAGGACAGAGGAGCCATTACTACAGGTAATGAGAGGAGGACAGAGGAGCCATTACTACAGGTAATGAGAGGAGGACACAGGAGCCATTACTACAGGTAATGAGAGGAGTCAGTGTTTTTAGGAGGCCTAACCGTGTGACCTACTATAGGGTCGGTATTTAATAGGGTGGTGGTTTTGGGTCTGCATGCGGGAGGGTGTAGTTTATGGGTCTTTTTAAGTAGTTTATTTACTTAAAAGGGAAGTGCTATTTAAAATTTCACACCATGACCTTGTCATGACTCTCAAGCAGTTGAGGCTTTGCCTTAATTTTAGAGGGACCTGTTAATTATAAGCTCAAGTGCAGCAGACATTATGGCTCCGGAAGCCCCGGAGTGCAGTAAAATTGCGCTGAGATCCAGCAGAACGTGGATCAATTCTTCCTAATGAGTCAAGTAGTTTGAAGGTCTGAAGTCTTCTCACCAAATATAAAAAAAAACTAAATCACATCTTACAATCTTTATATTCACATTTTGCCTTTGCAGCTGCAATGCCAATCTAGGAGTTTCCATGGATCATCTATAAATTATCCGTTTAAATCATTAATATGGATTTTTCATAGATGCTCAAGGTCTGTGCATCTTTGCAAATATTACAAAAATGAATCAGAGAATTATTCAGAGTTTTAGCTTTGTTTTTATATTGACTCCCAGAAGGTGAGCAGCAGCTGTCAGTAAGAAGAACAGTGAAGACATAGCCTCGTGGTGACTGGATCAGGGCTTAGTATCCAGGTGAAGCTTCACTCCGAGGGCCTTCAGGCAGAAGATTCATCTTAAATTTTTCTTCAAGTCCAATGTTCACAACATCATTAGGATTCTAAAGCGTCAAGAAGAGGGAACTTCTTATCTGTGAGGAGGAATCTCATCTTTGGTTTGAGATGATGTCTTCAGTGATGATGAGTCTTGTGGAACCCAGATGAATACACATTTTTAAGACAGATCTTTCTGATATGATTGGACCCTTCACTCTTTAAACCTCTTTTCTGAAGACCTGGACTTTACTGCAAGGTTCCATCAGGTTGCCACTTCAGTTCAGCGGTAGTTGATGCTCACGAGTCAAGAGACACCAGCTAAGGGACACCAGATGGAGTTCAGTCATTTTTAATGTAATTGCAAAAACAGACTGGCTTTGTAGACCACTTGTAAACTAGAACACCTTGTAGCTCAGGCACCTTCCCTTCGGTTAATGTGCCATAAGGAAACCTAGTTTTTCTAAATTGTTTGTGTGTCCCAAGCCCTAGAACCTGGCGACTACTGGACGTGAGGGGGTTAGGTGACCTAAATAACCCTTGACTGGTTTACATGGTGTGTTTGTGTGGGTCCTTCCAACTACAACCTTATTGCTCAGGCACCTTCTCTTGGCCTTAAATAACTCTGAATTTGCAGGGTTTGTGTGTGCTCCAAACTTCCTACTAGGACCTAATGAGCTAGGAACATTATCCCTCAAGCACCATCCCTTAGGTTAAGGTACCTTAAGGAAACAGTTTTGTTGACTTGTTTCTGTGTGTCCCACGCATTCTACAAGCCCTAGGACCTGGCGGCTGCGAGAGGTGGGGGCTAGTGAAACAGTCTTTGTGGAATATTAGTGAGGTAGGAACCTTATTGCTCAGGCACCTTCCCTTGGGTGCCTTAAATAACCCTGGTTTGCTGACCGGTTTGTTTGTGCTCCATACTTCCTTTTAAGACCCAGAAACCAATGTGCTCAGGCACCTTCCTTGGGTTAAGGTGCCTTAAGTGCCTGGATTTTCTAACTTGTTTGTCAGTGCCTCAAACCTCATACTAACTCTAGGATCTGAAGATGTGCACAGCAGAAGGTGGTAAAATTACAATCCCTATCAATTCTGATGCAGAATTTCTCATCCCTACCACAGTTTACAGAGGGGTCTCTGCTCCCAACCCCCATTTTCCATGGCTGCATAGACCTTCCCCACAACCCTGGACAGGTTATTATAGTAATATTCTTCAGCACGTAACAAAGAGCTGAATGTTTAGTGTTGTGCAGATTGTTGGGGGCCTCTGCTCTGAAAGAATACGGGGTCTGGAACACTCTGCCACTTCCTAAATCTCCCCTTTGTCTGGAGGGGACGTGTGATGTGAGGCCGGGGCTCGGAGGCTGCCCATGAGGTGCGAGGATCATAAAACCTGCAGATGTTTTGGCGACAGGAGGCGGCCCGGAAACCAAAGAATGAAAAACTTATTCTGAAGAGACGTCCAGCGGACAGAACCACAACTCCGAGCAGCCAAAGCCCCCGACTCTAATATCCTATTCTTAAGGGGATGTTGCAGCAGATGGAAATCCTGCAAATATCTTAATGTATAAACTATGCTGCTTATTATTATTATCTTTATTTTTTTTAAAGATCATTAAAGACCTTAACTCCTTAGATGCCAAATGTATCAAATAGGATAAACCGATATTATATGACCAACAAAATAGTGAGTGCAGCTCTGGAGTATAATACAGGATGTAACTTAGGATCAGTACAGGATAAGTAATGTCATGTATGTACACAGTGACTGCACCAGCAGCAGAATAGTGAGTGCAGCTCTGGAGTGACTGCACCAGCAGCAGAATAGTGAGTGCAGCTCTGGGGTATAATACAGGATGTAACTCAGGATCAGTACAGGATAAGTAATGTCATGTATGTACACAGTGACTGCACCAGCAGCAGAATAGTGAGTGCAGCTCTGGAGTATAGGATCTCGAGCAGGGGAAATACTCGTCCGAGCAACGAGCCGTTTCGAGTACCTTAATACTCGAACGAGCATCAAGCTCGGACGAGTATACTCGCTCATCTCTACTTATAGTCACTATAGTCCTGATAACTGCCTGGACCGTACATGGGCATGTTCTATTATTATGTTCCTCACTTCCACTACACACTTGGAAACAATAGGAGTTGTCCCTGAAATTGTTTATACAGATTTCAACATCACATTTTTGGTGCTAAAATTTGTTTATAGAATAAAAGGCTAAATAAAGTCCTAAAAAGTATGAGATTTTCAGATCACAAAAACCTTTGTTCCCATCAGACCAAGAGCTAAATATGCAAGAAGCTGACAAGGACTTATCTTAATATGATGTCATGACGTTGTTCCACTTGCAACACCCCTGCCAATACATATGCAGGCTGGTCGTTGCAGATAGCGCCCTCTCTAGGTCAGGGGCTGTAAGCGGAAGTCGTGAACCCTCTATGAAGGTTCTAGAGTCTGGTCTTTGCCTGTCCAGTCCAGATCACATGGTCTGAGTGAAGAGAGAGACAGTGGGGCACATTTATTAACGGCCCGATTCATGTTTTTTCATCGGGTTTTGGTATTTTTTCCGTTTTGCTGCGTTTTGCGCCGAATTCCGCCAGGATTTTGGCGCACGCGATCGGATTTCGGCGCCGGGTTGCATGCGACGGAAATCGGGGGGCGTGGCCGTCAGAAAACCCGATGGATTAGTTAAAAACCGCCATATTTAAAAAAAAAAATAAATTGGTCGCACGCGCCATACTTACATGCACCAGGAAGAGATCAGTGAACTCCGACGCACCTCGGCGGACCTCGGCGCAGCAGCAACACCTGGTGGACATCGGCCGCAGGACCTTCATGAATTGCCGGAAGACCCAAACACTCGTCGGAGAAGCCGCCGCTGGAACGCGAATGGACTGGGTAAGTAAATGTGCCCCAGTGTGTAGTATACCTTCAGTGCTGCCACAGAAACCAATCCCAGGAACAGAGTCAGGAGACTCTAACCCAGAGCTGCAGCTTCCACAGTTTGGACACAGCTCCATTTCCATTATCCCAGCCTACATCTACTACCAGGCTGGTGCTTTATTCCTGAGGACCCCTCTCCATGACCACTCCAGTACCAGAATCTGCTGTTGACTGTTTAGGCCCGTTGCCTGATACCTGTTGTTCAATAAAGAACTGTAAGTTGATTTGCACAACATTTCCTCTGTCTGATGCCTGGATACGGCTGTTACCACCACGGGCTTTCCAACCATCACCCAGGGACTCATCCTACAGACACTAAGGGCTGCCCCAGGGAAAACCAGTACATCAGCCTCTCCCTCAATATTTCTTGCACACACCACCCTGCTGGAGACCTGCCAGGCTGTAGGACAGTCCTCCGGTCCCCATACCAAGCACCGTGACATCAGCTTGCCTAGGCCGCAACCGCCAGCCACTCCGGTATTCTGGGCCCCGGCTGCCTCCAGGCCCCAAGGAAAGGCCAGGCCCCGGTGGGGGGATGTTGCACACCCATGGAGATCTATACCTGAATAGATCAAAAATGGAATTAAGTTTATTCCTGACCCTCTTTAACCGAAGATTTTGCCACTGGGCCTGGGATTAAGGAGAGAAGATCCAATTGTTTACAAGGCACAGACTGACAGACTATGCATGTGGATGTCCGCCTCCAGTATTATCAAACTTGACAATTGGTTCAAGTGGTCATGGGCCCCTTAGAAGGCTTGGGCCCCGGGCAGCCGCCCAAATCTCCTGTATTACAATCCACTACTTCCCATCAAGTCATAACTTTGAAATTCTTCTCCTTAGCATCCAGGCATATATGAAGGGAAGAATTGTATCACTTGTACAATACAACAGCCAAGCAAAGAATTTGACTCTTCTATCTAAAGGCCCCTATAACATGGGCTAACAAAGAGCAGTGGTCAGGCAAATTAATCCTACAGTACTTATAAGTCTACGGAGAGGGGAGAGGGATGATTGAGCAGAGACAAAGACACAGAACAGCTGGAGCCATTTATTTTTTAGTTATTTTCTACCATTTGCTGTATAAGGGCTCATTCAGACGGGCGTTTTTGAGGTCCGTATGCGATCTGTTTTTTTTGCAGATGGCATACTGACGCATTGATTCCTATGGGTCTGTTCACACATCCGTTTGTTTTTTCCATGGATGTGCAGACATGCTTTATTGCAGCATGCACTATTTTTTTCTCACATGCAGACCACGGACCTCCATAGAAGTCAATGGGGCTCATTTTGTCGGACATCCCGACGATTTCCGTTTTGCGCCACTGGGACAGGGATTTAAAACGTTTTTTTTTAAACCCACACGATTGGATTTTGGCACAATCATGCGACACAAATCGAGGGGCGGGCTGTCGGACGATCCGACAGATTCGGACAAACCGCTGGATTTAACTTAAAAATCGCAAACCAAGAACTTACATGAACCGGGAAGAAGAAGGTGAACTCCGGCGGACCTGAGCGGGGAAGCGACACATGCAGGATATCGGGCGCACAATCTTCATGAATCACGGCAGAGTTCATCCCTGTCGGATCGGGGATCGCGTAGGTAAGTAAATGTGCCCTAATTAAAACGGATTGCACGCGGTTGACAACCGTATGCGGTCCGTTTTTGTTCTAAACTGCCGGTAGGCAATCAACTGGCCAAGGCAAATTGTGTGCACATATCACTGGCCCCCGTACAATCATGTGCATGGAGCCCAGGTCTTCATGAACAAACACAAGACTATGGATTTATGCAAATTTTTTCCAAAGGTCATCTACTCCTTATGTTTATTATATAACTTTGCTCGTTTTGCGTGATATGTGTCAGAATAAACTATATACTGCGTTTCTTTGCCTGGAACTTGGCTTAACTCTGTTTAGATGTCCTCCCTGTGATCACAAATAATCCAATCCCGTCTTGAAGTGCAGATGTTTGTACAGCTGGGATACAGAGAAGCTGCGCAGAAAACACTTGGTCTGTTGATTATTATCTCTAAGCTTTAACAATTTGTCCTGAGGTATTTATGTAGTCGGCAAGTGGTACCTTACTCCAGAGCAGCGCTCCTAAATTCTTCCTCGCTGCGTCAGAATTCCAGTTCCAGCTTTTGATGAGTTACATGACTTATCCTGTTCTGATATTTCTAAACACAAAACCTTCCCTACAAAATATTAAGGTTGTAATTTTATTTGTACTGAAAAATGCAGCTCTTTCTCCCTTTACCAAGCAGGAAATCACAGCATCATCTTACACACTATTAATCAGCTGGGAGGCTTCTTTTGGTGCTAGTTTTTTTGTTTTTTCTCTAGTCACCAAGAGAGTGGTAAGTGGTCAGTAAATTGGGGTAAGAGTTGTAAAAAGTTGTAAAGAAATTGATAGTTAAACCAAATTCAGGAGGTCCCATAGCTAAGGACACCTGACTTACAGACGACCCCTAGTTACAGACGGCCCCCCATGCCTCGTGTGACCTCTGGTGAAGCTCTCTGGATGTTACTATAGTCCCAGACTGCAATGATCAGCTGTAAGGTGTCTGTAATGAAGCTTTATTGATAATCCTTGGTCCAATTACAGCAAAAAATTTTGAAACTCCAATTGTTACTGGGGCAAAAACAATTGTCTGGACCTACAATTATAAAATATACAATTCAGACTTGTATACAAATTCAACTTAAGAACAAAGATATGGAACCTATCTTGTATGTAAGCCGTATACTGTAAGTATCTATATAGTGAATGTAAAGGTATATTATGTTATATGTGAAGGGGCGGGGAGAGTATTTTAGGATGATAATATTTGTATTCCAAGCCCTCTTTTATATATATTATATTTATTGTATATTATTGATATATGAAATAAGGTAATATCTATCCAAAAATACATTTTTTAAAAAATCTGTTCTCTGACTAGACATTGAAAAAGCAGCTCAGTCTGCCTTTACCAAGCGGGAAATCACAGCATCATCTTACTCTCCATTCAGCAGCGGGATAACTTTTCTTGGTGCAAGTTTTTTTGCTCTGAATACAGTGTAAATTAAGTTTTAACAATTAATTTTTTTCCAAAAGAAAAATTACATGAAACGTAATAATTTTTATCTATTTTTTTTTCCATCAGTTTAATTTTTACAGCAGAGATATACAAACAATACACAAGATAAGACCTGCCTGATTTATCATAGAAAAGCCTTCTGTCAAATATCACAGCAGTCCATGGATATTTTACATAAAAAGGTTTTTTTTGTGCATCAATAAGGCATAAATTCTATAAGAATCACTAAATATGTCCCAGTATTGATCGGTTATGATGTCCATTTTCCAATGCCTACAGTCAGAAATGAAAAATCTCTTCTTTCAGGTTAATTTTCTCATAAAGTGACTTATGGATGAAGATGGATACAATTCTATTTGGATCTTTAATGTATGTAATTTACCATTTGCCCATCAGCTCTGCTAATGATACACTAAGGTCTACAAATACATAATAAAACACGTCTAATAACACATATCTCATGAATATCTCTAATATAAAAGTTAACACGTTTGACTGCGAGGACCATAAGTACTAGAAAATTGCCAACCCTACAAATATAGCGCAACCCTAATACAATAACATGTGTAGCTGACCAGTGAGTTGAGATTATCATCCTAATATGACGTCTTGAGAATTGTCAGATAAGATTATCATATAGGTGGGTGATGTAACTCACCATCTACGTGCTACATGGTTTATAACCACATTATAACCCATCTATAAACACAAATGCTACCAAAAATTGGCACACTCACTACCCATTGACTGATCATGACTGAATATTGAGTACAGCTCTGGAATACAATACAAGATTCAGGATCACTACAGGATAAGTAATGTCATGTATGTACACAGTGACTGCACCAGCAGCAGAATAGTGAGTGCAGCTCTGGAGTATAGTTCAGGATGTAACTCAGCATCAGTACAGGATAAGTAATGTCTTGTATGTACACAGTGACTGCACCAGCAGAATAGTGAGTGCAGCTCTGGAGTATAGTTCAGGATGTAACTCAGGATCAGTACAGGATAAGTAATGTCATGTATGTACACAGTGACTGCACCAGCAGAATAGTGAGTGCAGCTCTGGAGTATAATCAGGGGCGCACCTGCCACGAGGCAAGTTGAGAATCTCGCCTCAGGTGGCATGCCTCCTGCTGCACGATGGGGCGGCTTTGTGCTCCAGCCCACCAGCCGACACATACTCCTGCCCACCCCAGCCCATGTGCAGCGCATGTGCTGCCGTCCGGCACATCTATACTGTATGTGTGTGTGTATATGTGTGTGTATATACGCTGTCTGTATAAGTAGTATTGGTGATATTTATCAGGGCTTCTGCGCTATGTCAGTGGTGTGGAAGCCCTAAAACTATTGTAAATTTTAGCTTTATACTACATGGCGGCACATTGTATGCATTGTATACTACATGGTGGTACACTGTATGCATTGTATACTACATGGTGGTACGCTGTATGCATTGTATACTACATGGTGGTACGCTGTATGCATTGTATACTACATGGCGGTACTCTGTATGCGTTTTATACTACATGGAGGTACGCTGTATGCATTTTATACTACATGGCGGCACCCTGTATGCATTTTATACTACGTGGCGGCATGCTGTATGAATTTTTTACTACATGGCAGCATGTTGTATGCATTTTTTACGACATGGCGGCACGTTGTATCTATTTTCTACGCTGTATATGATATATTACATATGTGGGGGGGTCTCTCCATGGCTCGCCTCGGGCAGCAGAAAGGCTTGGTTCACCCCTGAGAATAATACAGGATGTAACGCAGTATAGGATAAGTAATGTAATCTATTACCGGCTTACTGAACATTAGACATAGTGTACAGTCGATATATTTGTTTATGGGCTTTGTTATTTTATGTTGTTGGCAATTTATTTTATACTATAGCACTTACATATAATAGAAATATCATCTAATCTATTTGCCTAAGGAAAGTCACGTGCAGCAGACAATGTTGTGAAGATCCTTAGTTGTCTTGGTACTTTATATATTAACAAATGCTCAGCATTTCTGGGGCTGACCTGCAAGTTCTTTGTACCCTAGTACAGTACAGACAAGGCTCATATCGGCATCGTAGTCCACAATAAGGCAAGAGTTCATTTCATGGCTTAGTACGGTGGTATTCTCCTCTTTGAGATGACCACCCAATGGAAATGCTATTCTAAGGAGGTCTTCTCAAAGTGAACATCAAGTATGTACAAGAATGTGGAACTCAAGTATGTCACTGGAAATTTGGAAGGGAGGTGATATTTCAGAAATTATTCACGGTAAATCACATTTTCTGTGAGGGAGACCAAGTAAGACAAGGTTTTGGTGGAGGTCTCATCTCAGAAGTCTTGCTGAGATGTTTCCAAGTGTCTTAAGTTTCCATAACGTGGACCTTGACCTTGTAGAGCTTCATGTCATTGGTCGTACCATGTAATATAGATGAGTCTTAGTTGTCTTATGCTACTCGTGACTACATTGAGACCTCAGGTTCTATATTAAAAAGTAGGTCATCGTTTCCTCTTCGTACTTCAAGTAGTAAAGGAGATTCCTTCATTACCGCCTCATGTAGATCGCCGGATGTCATCAGTGGTCGTCCATTGACTTTCACGATAATGTCACCATCTTTGATTCCACCTCTGTAGAATAATAATGGTAGTTCCTATTTTATAGACATCTTTACATGTAGTCTTCAGGATATAGTAACCTAATCCTCTATGGTTAAACCAAGGCTATGACTCTAAAGCCTGACCCATAAACTAAGAAATTCTTCTAGACGTTTCCTTCCCTTATCTTCCTTTCCCCTACTTATCTCTCTTCCTGGATGGTCTGATCTGAATAAATGAGGTTTCAAACATGAAAATTCTATCAAGATTTAAGACAACCCTAACAATGGGTAACACTATGGAGAGTCTACCCTAACCCAAGTGGAAATATTACAAAACACTATTGTCTTGAAAATCTGCTCATCTCAAGTTGCTTATATCTGGACATTTCTGGGCAAGATGATATATACAAATAAGTTTTCCAGGAAAACATTGCCTCTTAGCTACCTTGTGAGGCAGCTCCCTTAACATCAAGCATGACTTTTGGAAAGCCTAATGACATGATGTGGGATTAAAACCAAACCAGAGGAACAGATTCCTGAATGTAGACAGCACTGTTTTCACATGGTTGCATCTCTTCAGCACAGTGTAGGGAACTGTTTTATCTGAGTGTGAGGCTTTTGACCAGGGTCGGGAAGAGGAAAGTTAGGGGAAATATCTATTGGACTAAATCAGTAGACGTTTTTAAGAATATTTAGCTCTTACCTCTGAGATGGTGAATTGGGAAGAACTTCATGAACATATATCCCGCTGCTTACATCTGGAAAATCCGGATTGTTCAACTTGAGTTCCTCAACAAGTCTAAAAATTAGTAAAATGATACATTGTGATCACTTTCTATGTTGTCTATTATTACATAGTTGTCACATTGCGGGGTTGTGTCTTTTGCATCATATCTATCTATAACAGTGGTGGCGAACCTTTTGGAGACGGAGTGCCCAAACGACAACCAAAATCCACTTATTTACCATGAAGCCCCCTAAGGCCACCAATACAGTTGAAAGAAAGTTGGCAAATTCAGCCCTCATTGTAGCTTCTTTCCAGGGTCTCTCTGTACAGGAAGAATTGTGGGTCCAGCAGGAGGACCTTCAAGGTTTTTCTGTCAAAACCTTCTCATTTTTCCTGCAGTTCCGCACAGTCAATGAAGTGTTGCTTTAAAATAGCGCTGATGGGAGCATTTCTTAATTTGCCTGGGAGGAACGAAGAATCTGTGGATTTTGTCCTGAGTGGTGAACTCTGTCCTTGGGTGATTGCTTGAGTGCCCACAGAAAGGGCTCTGAGTGCCACCTCTGGCACCCGTGCCATAGGTTCGCCACCACTGATCTATAATATATCTATCTATCTTATATCTATCTATCTATCTATTATCTATCTCATATCTATCTATCTATCTTATATCTATCTGTCTATCACATATCTATCTATCTGTCTATCTATCTATCTATCACATATCTATCTCATATCTATCTATCTATCTATCACATATCTATCTCATATCTATCTATCTCATATCTATCTATCTATCTATCACCAATCTTATGCATCACCCATTACAAGTACCAGAACAACCAGCATGATGAACTATACCAAACAGGCTCTCTACAGGGGTTACCTGACTCCTATACTACAGGAAGGACCACTATTTTAAAACTGGATTAAAGAACATAAAAATTTACAGAGCTTTACAGTCACACACCATTCATGTTGCATCGCACATTCAACTCTTGTTTATGTTATACTTCTCTTGTGGTCCAGCTCAGACATATCACAGAACTGACTCTACTTACTATACCACTGTATTAATGGTACTAATACTACTAATTATAATAATAACTGTCCAAAAACATCATTAAACAAACAGGTTTAAAGACAAGAAACCCGTATTGTGAAGTCATCGTAATTTCTATCACACCCTTATAAAAGTTAAAACCATCCAAATGAAGAATTAATATACTCCAAACATTGCAAGCTACATCCAAACTGAAGAGTCTAATTGTGGTAGGAATAATACTCTGTGTCTACTATTCTCTGTAGTGTCTCTGTACTATTTTGCTACTTGTGGCTTAACCCTGGTTCACTACTGGGTTGGAACTGCTATAACAACTTGGCTACATTTCTAGTTTGAACCTTGCTTTATTGCTGCTCCAGCACTGATACATTACTTTACGTCATGACCACAGTTTAGCTTCATTGCTCCATATCCACAGCTCCACATCCGCAATTGCAGCGGCAGCTGCTTCACTACTTCTAGTGTTGTACCGCAGATTCACTAACTCAGCTTTTATATGTTGATGCAACTCTAAACAGTATACAAATGTGGGGCACAAGTACTATAACTATATATTCATCTTTTATGCAGCTTTAATGGTCATAACATGTGATAATAAGTGGATTTTGATTCAGACTGAGTGCGTACAAAAGAAAACTACTGAACGTTTACACACACCACAAGTCAAACTCAAGTCAAGTTCACGTTCAGTGCCAGGAGCTTTCAGTCCTCAGAGTTCATACACACAAGCCCCAGCCAGAAATTAGTTCTGTAATAATTTCAAGCTCTGCAGCTACAACTTTTCCATGACAGATAATAAAAAAGTTTTTGGCAAGCGCACAGCACTGTTACTTACGCTGGAGTTATAGTCAGCATCTTGATCCCGATGAAGCGCTTCTTCCCGTCTGAAGAAACAAACAATTTCAAGTTGGTTCTGGTTATTTCACTTTACGTTCCATTAGAAGATATTAAACATATGAAAAAATATTTATTCGCCCATCGTAAAGGTCAGACGCCTCGCCTCTAAGTGAGATTACATGTGCAGAATACATGACTATTTATATATGTATATACAGGCGGTCCCCTACTTAAGGACACCCGACTTACAGACAACCCATAGTTACAGATGGACCCCTCTGCCCCCTGTGACCTCTGGTGAAGCTCTCTGGATGTTACTATAGTCCCAGGCTGCAATAATCAGCTGTAAGGTGTCTGTAATGAAGCTTTATTGATAATCCTTGGTCCCATTACAGCTATTTTTTTGTCTGGATCTACAATTATAAAATATACAATTTCAGCTTACACACAAATTCAACTTAGGAACAAACCTCCGGACCCTATCTTGTACGTAACCCGGGGACTGCCTGTATAGATATATACATGACTATATGACTGTATCTGTATGTACCTTATGGGATTCCTATGGAAATGTTTGACTTGTATTATGTAAATTGCATTAGTCTGTGTATTATTTATTCTATAGAATCCATTTGATTGTGTATTTCCATCGAAAGACATTCCGGAATATAAACCACAGTCATAAAACAAAAAATCTATGTTTAACTCTATACAATCCCAAATTTTCAATTTCATCTACATAGAGTGAATGCTAAAATTCTGTATGCCACTTTTATGTTGCTCTAGTAGTAAACTACCTCATGCTGATTTGTATTAAAGGACATGTCCAAGACTAGGGACTCATGACCTAATGTTAGAATAATCTTAGAAAATCTACTCAAAATCCATCCTGATAAACCAGGGACATTACTCATAGATCCAGGCACCGTGACTGTGGTAATCTTCTTATATTTACTATCCATGGCCTCCTTCTCTATGAAATTGACTTTTATAATTATTCTAATGAGCCAGAAGGGCTTTTGGGGACATTACCAGAGCCCCTTTGTTCTGTAGCTTCACAGGCTGTTACACTGTGCAAGGGCAAATCTCCCCTCACACTGTTTGAGATTACATCAGGCAGAGGGAGGGAGAAAGCGATAAGAGAGCAAAGGGGAGGGGGAGACATGTAACTGCACAGTGTAACAGCCTGTGAAGCCACAGCAAAGACGGGCTCTGGTAACACCAGAGCCGGACTGCCTCTTTAACATGATAGTAAAAGTTGATTTTGGAAGGAAGGTGGCCATGGATAACAATATATATAAGAAGATTACCACAGTCACGGTGCCTGGTTCTATGAGTAATGTCCCTGGTTTATCAGGATGGATTTTGTTAGTAGATTTCCTATATTTAAGGCCTTGTCCACTTTCAGGAAATAATTGATATGGTTTGTGTAATTAAAAGTTATTACATTTTCCTATATACTTTTTGTATCAATTCCTCATAGTTCTCTAGATCTCTGCTTGCTGTCATTCTATAGAAAGCTTCATTGTTTACTTCCTGTTGATAGACACCAGTCATGGTCATGTGATGTCACACAGGTGCACGGGTCATTGTATCCCTGGTCATGTGATGTCACACAGGTGCACGCTCTTTATATCACATGTCTCTGATTACTCTTTGTGATATAATGAGATGTGCATCTGTGTGACATCACATGACCAGGGATATAACAAACTATGCATCTGTGTAACATCACATGACCAGGGATATAACAAACTATGCATCTGTGTAACATCACATGACCAGGGACTATTGTATATCACCAGGAAGTAAACAATGAAGCTTCTTATATCAGCACAGCAAGCAGATATATAGAAAACCTCAAGGAATTAATACAGAAAGTATATTGGACAATTACAGAACTTTTCATTACACAAACAATATCAATTATACTACATTTTCATATTTCTGTATTATGTTATATGATTAAATAAACTAAAAGAAATAAAACAATATTGTTCTCTCAACTGGAAGTAATTAAAAACCATATGTGCTGGGGCTGCTGTTCTTACCATCAAAAATACAGGAAAATATGACAGAATACTGATGCCAAAGCCAAATGTGTGAACAGAGCATTTGTCTGTTTTATTATAAGAAAATTGAGCTTGACATAAGCAAACTAGAGCAATCAGGCCCTGGAGATACAATAAGGTATTAATCAGTATAAAGGTTGGTGTTGATACTACATGATATTAATAGTAGACACTTACTTAAAGCTGAACCTTTATGGTTACATTTCCTAATAAGCTTTATCTGTATAGATAATAACACTACTTATGGCCGTTATATGACTTGTATTCTGCACTATCTCTCCATCTTTCCATGTGCATTCTTAGTTCTTTGAGACTTGCTGGATGTAGATCTAGCTCCTGCTCACACCTCTCCATAGACTTCTATGTAGTCTGAAATCTCCAATCTTCACTCAAAGTCTTGGGAGACCAGCTGCTGTAATGTCTACACCTCTCCATAGACTTCTAGGTAGTCTGAAACGTCAGATCTTCACTCAAAGTTTTGGGAGACTAGCTGCTATAATGTCTACACCTCTCCATAGACGTCTATGTAGTCTGAAACAGTGACTGCACCACCAGCAGAATAGTGAGTGCAGCTCTGGAGTATAATACAGGATGTAACTCAGGATCAGTACAGGATAAGTAATTTCATGTATGTACACAGTGACTACACCAGCAGCAGAATAGTGAGTGCAGCTCTGGGGTATAATAAAGGATCAGTAATTTAAAGGGGGAGGGGCTTTGGAAATATGTTGGACCCCCGGATGATTTGCAGGATATGACGTTACGTTCCTTGCGCTCCTGGTGTGATGTGTATATGGAGTCCATGTTGTGCCGCCATATTGTGCTGCAGTAATACATACATACAGTGTATTGGACACACGAGTGATCAGGATGGAAACTTCTACCGGACAGGTTTTGGGCTTCCAGGTACATCCAGGTTATTTTTAAGAAGGTTCAGTCACATGAGGCTAAATATATCTGCGCTCCTCCGATCCCATTGTCACCATTAGGAAGAGACGGTGGAAAAACAAACATCGGAAAACTCCACCAAACAAGAACAAGCAATTTCCGAAGAGTTGAAAGAGCCGGAGGGGGGAGGGGAGGGGGCCGGGAGATGTCTGGGTCAACATCCCAACAGATGATCAACACCAACTTACAGGTAAATATTTTGCTCGCCGGCGCCCCACGCTGACTGACACCGGAGCGCCGCGGATACTCTAATCGCAATCAATAACATGGCTGGTCAGGGGCGCCCCCCCCCCCCCAGGACGCCCGCTCCTCCGCGCTGTTGATGTCCCCCCCCCAGTGATAGCGCCGTCACCCGTGCGATAAGAGATGGCGGCCAGAAAACAAATATTTTTAGGTGACACATGAATGGAGTTGGCGGAGATGAGACGGAGGACACGCGAGGACGAGGCTTTCATTACTTCCCGCTCAGAACGGTCAACAAAGGATTTAAAGGGACGCTCCACAACTCTTCCTATAGATATAAACAGGGGCGTCCTTTAGAGCCCCCAAAAGATGTCACATGACCCGGTTGCTGTTCAAATGTATTGAAGTGAATGGAGCTGAGCTGCAATACCATTTACCGCCACTATAAAATGTGTGGCGCTTGACTGCAGGGATATTCTCAGAACTTGAAATTCTGGGAAATTGGTCCATTGCCTTTGATCACTGCCTTCTGTGGAGTCATTCAATCTTTACAATATGAAGTGAATGGAGCTGAGATGCAATACCAATCACGGCCACTATAGAATGTGTGGTGCTGTACTTTATGTAGTGTGTAGATGCAGCAGTGTCATGGCTTCTATTGGACACCAGTAATCATGTGGTCGTGTCGGGAGGGGGGGCTGTTGAGTACAAGTCTGAAGGTCACCCCTACCCCGATAGAGGGTCATAAACCCCCCAAATAACTGGGCTAAAGTTACATTGTACAATACAAAATACACATTTGAATGGATTCACAATTTTGAAGGCTCCAGAGCCGATATCTTTTTATCATTGAGTTGAATGTATGATCAGTACACAGTAAGCCCCACGGCTCCCCCTAGGGGTGGCTGCCGGCGGTCAGAATTTGATTCTGAGAGTTGGAGCTGTGTATCAGGAATTGTGACGTGACTCCTATTTGGATTTGTGAAGAAGAATGAAACTAGAAAAGTAATGGGAGGAGATTCACTTTAAAGGGCATCTACCACCACTGTATGCAAATGAGCCTGAGGGGCTCCATTAACAGCTATGGAGCCTAGAGCCCCTCGGGCTCATTTGCATACAGCCCTTCATACTGGTGGTGCCCTTTAAATGGTTTCTTTGATGTCTCTACAGTGGGGTAAGGTCAGGAGGAATTACAAAAACAGCGCCACACTTGTCCTGTGGTCAATCTGGTGTATAGCAGCCGCAGTCACATTCTAGAAAAAGCTAGTCAACAAACACTGAAAGGTTTCTGATACATTGTAGCAAATTTTGTGTTCTATGTTAAGTAAAAGAAACATTGTATAATAATAATAATAATAATAATAATATCTCTGCTTGCTGATGAATAGTGAATAGAAAAAACTTTTGCCTTATAAAGCTGATTGTGTGATCATCACCATCCTGGAGTCCAGGTAACAAAGCAGATTATTGAGAGTTAGACTGATACATTGTAACAAACCGTCTGATTGAGTACAATAAATGTCATCAAAAGCAAGCACAGTTCCTAACTACGGTGATGTATGGAAGCCTGTGGATTAGGATTTACAATATACAGGCGGTCCCCTACTTAAGGACACCCGACTTACAGACAACCCTTAGTTAAAGACGGACCCCTCTACCCACTGTGACCTCTGGTGGCCTCTCTTTGTCTGGAATGAAGCTTTATTGATAATCCTCGATCCCATTACAGCAAAAAAGTTTTGAAACTCCAATTGTCACTGGGGCAAAAAAAAAATAAAAAATTTGTCTGGAGCTACAATTATAAAATATACAGTTTCGACTTACATACAAATTCAACTTAAGAACAGACCTTTGGAATCTATCTTGTATATAACCCGGGGACTGCCTGTATAACAGATACTATAATATTCCAATATTGTATAAAATTCTAGTATTTTCCATCTCCTCTGAGATATTCAGTTACCGGAATATCAAAACTTCCAGACATTTGGAATTTAAGATCGTACAATCATGAAAAAGAAAAGTGCAACCACATGGAACTGTCCAGATTAATGTTTGAAGGGTTAATTATAAAGCACAAGCCTGAAGGCTCCAGATCAGCAAAATGGCAGAACTTCTGCTGTCATAGAGCTGGTCACACTGGCTGGTGATCAATGAATCCAATACATTTGAGTAGCGGCACCTACAGCAATGTGTATGTGTAGAGAAGTGCTGATACCCACCTATCACATCCATGGTCCGCACGCTCCATCAGGGGAGGTAACATCTGCTGCTGGATACACACATGGAACAAGATTATGTAATATATCAGATTACTGGAATCTCACTTCATATTGTAAAAGTTGGGTGACCCCCACCTTAAAGACAGTGATAAAAGGGGATGGTCTAGGTTCACATAAAAAATGTATTACCTACCAATAGAAGGTAGGTCTTAGCAACAATTGGGGTGTGTGATAGTCCGAGGAGCCAGGGACCCCACCACTTAGGGGATGTGAGTGTCCTAGTGGTCTAGGTTAGGTTCTGGAAGTCTCTTAGGACCCAAGGACCCCACCCATGGATGTACACAGTGACTGCACCAGCAGCAGAATAGTGAGTGCAGCTCTGGAGTATAATACAGGATGTAACTCAGGATCAGTACAGGATAAGTAATGTCATGGATGTACACAGTGACTGCACCAGCAGCAGAATAGTGAGTGCAGCTCTGGAGTATAATACAGGATGTAACTCAGGATCAGTACAGGATAAGTAATGTCATGGATGTACACAGTGACTGCAGCAGAATATTGAGTGCAACTCTGGAGTATAATACAGGATGAGTTATTATTTCTTTATTATGTGTATCCCCTCCCTCTTTGTGGTCCAGTATGGATATGGGTTAGTGATGGGGTGAATATTCTGCGTTCTTTATATGTGGGTGACCTCTCCTGTAAGGACAGCTGTTCTGTGGATCCTGTGTTGGGGATACCGGGGGTGTCAAGTATGTAAACGTAGTGACTGCACCAGCAGAGAATAGTGAGTGCGCCTCTGGAGTATAATAAAGGATGTAACTCAGGATCAGTACAGGTAGAATGTCATGTATGTACACAGTGACTGCACCAGCAGCAGAATAGTGAGGTGCAGCTTGGGTATAATATCGGATGTAACTCGGATCAGTACAGGATAAGTAATGTCATGTATGTACACAGTGACCGCACCAGCAGCAAATAGTGAGTGCAGCTCTGGAGTATATATCAGGATTAACTCAGGATCAGTTCAGGATAAGTAATGTCATGTATGTACACAGTGACTGCACCAGCAGAATAGTGAGTGCAGCTCTGGAGTATATACAGGATGTAACTCAGGATCAGTACGGATAAGTAATGTCATGTACTGTACACAGTGACCTGCACCAGCAGAATAGTGAGTGCAGCTCTGGAGTATAATACAGGATGTAACTCAGGATCAGTACAGGATAGTTAATGTCATGATGTACAAAGTACTGCACACAGCAGAATAGTGAGTGCAGCTCTGGAGTATAATACAGGATGTAACTCAGGATCAGTACAGGATAAGTAATGTATGTATGTACACAGTGACTGCACCACAGCAGAATAGTGAGTGCGCTCTGGGGTAATACAGGATGTAAACTCAGGATCAGTACAGGATAGTAAGGTCATGGTGTTACACAGTGACTGCACAGCAGAATAGTGAGTGCAGCTCTGGAGTATAAACAGATGATAACTCAGGATCAGTACAGGATAAGTAATGTCATGTATGTACACAGTGACTGCAACCAGCAAAT
>CM033651.1:12275636-12299765 GCA_019512145.1 Engystomops pustulosus
AGTGAGTGCAGCTCTGGAGTATAATACAGGATGTAACTCAGGATCAGTACAGGATAAATAATGTCATGTATGTACAAAGTAATTGCACCAGCAGCAGAATAGTGAGTGCTGCTCTGGGGTATAATACAGGATGTAACTCAGGATCAGTACAGGATCAGTAATGTCATGTATGTACACAGTGACTGCACCAGCAGCAGAATAGTGAGTGCAGCTCTGGGGTATAATAGAGGATGTAACTCAGGATCAGTACAGGATAATGTAAACTCACGGATCAGTACAGGATAAGTAATGTCATGTATGTACCACAGTTGAAGCACCAGACAGAATGTGAGTGCAGCTCTGGAGTATAATACAGGATGTAACTTAGGATCAGTACAGAGATAAGTATGTCATGTATGTACACAGTGACTGCACCAGCGCAGAATAGTGAGTGCAGATGGGGTATTAATACAGGATGTAACTGGATCAGTACAGGATAAGTAATGTCATGTAGTACACAGTGACTGCACCAGCAGCAGAATAGTGAGTGCAGTCTGGAGTATATACAGGAGTAACTCAGGATCAGTACAGGATAAGCATGTATGTATGTACACAGTGACTGAACCAGCAGAGAATAGTGAGTGCAGCTCTGGGAGTATAATACGGTGAACTCAGGATCAGTACAGGATAAGTAATGTCATGTATGTACACAGTGACTGCACCAGCAGCAGAATAGTGAGTGCTCTGGAGTATATATAGGATTGGATAACTCCGGATCAGTACAGGTAAGTAATGTCATGTATGTACACAGTGACTGCACACAGCAGAATAGTGAGTGCAGCTCTGGAGTATAATACGGATGTAACTCAGGACAGTACAGGATAAGTAATGTCAGTATGTACACAGTGACTGCACCAGCAGAATAGTGAGTGGCAGTCTGGAGTATAATACAGGATGTAACTCAGGATCAGTACAGGATAAGTAATGTCATGTATGTACAAGTACTGCACAGCAGCAGATAGTGAGTGCAGCTCTGGAGTATAATACAGGATGTAACTTGGATCAGTACAGGATAAGTAATGTCATGTATGTACACAGTGACTGCACAGCAGCAGAATAGTGAGTGCAGCTCTGGGGTATATAGGATGTAACTCAGGATCAGTACAGGATAAGTAAGGTCATGTGTGACACAGTGACTGCACCAGCCGAATAGTGAGTGCGCTCTGGGTTATAATACAGGATGTAACTCAGGATCAGTACAGGTAGTAAGTAATGTCATGTATGTACACAGTGACTGCACCAGCAGAATAGTGAGGGAGCTCTGGAGTATAATACAGGATGTAACTCAGGATCAGTACAGGATAAATAATGTCAGTATGTACAAAGTAATGCACCAGCAGCAGATAGTGAGTGCCTGCTCTGGGGTATAATACAGGATGTAAACTCAGGATCAGTACAGGATCAGAATGTGCAATGTACACAGTGACTGCACCCAGCAGCAGATAGTGAGTGCAGCTCTGGGTATAACTACGAGGATGTAACTCAGGATCAGTACAGGATAAGAGACTGAGGTTCCTGTTGCAGTTTGTATTATATACAGAAATGTAAAGGATAACCCTATTACTAACCATGATTTGTAATAAGTCACGAAAGAAGTCACTGACCCCGTGTAGGACTACAAGTCCGCAGCAGCGCGGGAGGGCCCCAGGGCATGCGCGGAGTGCTAATCTACACTACAGTAGACCTGCAGAGGTAATGATTTGCATACAAGTTCCCAGCAGTATGTCAGAAGATCATTCCCGGGGGGCCTGGGCTCAGCGGGGACGAGTGTTCCGTCAGCCAGCCCCTCAACTTCCCGGCCCAGGCATATCCTCCGCGCACAGGCCGCAGTCGCGACTCACATGCTTGCTAACATGGCGCTGTCGGTGGCCTGGGCCCCTGCTTCTACTGCTCCAGGCCCCTGGGCGGCAGGCGCCGCTCTTCCCGGTGTTTCCGATTTCTCCGCTCGCCTCCGCCAGAAGACAAAATGGCGGCGGTCTCTCCTCCTTCTGGGCGAAGAGGGAACCGAGCAAGTGGCGGGGGGGAGGAGCTTCTCTCTGGATCTCTGGCAGATGCCGGGGCGAGGTTAGATGGCGGGACACGACTTTAAGGGGGGCACGAGGGAGATCGGAAAAACTGGGTTATGCACAGGGGCGCGGGGAGGAGTCGAGACAGAGAGTGACTCCCCGCAAGGGGTACAGTCCTCAGAGGAGGGACTTGGCCGCCAATCTAAAGATAGGGCAAAAAACAAATGGTAATAACAAAAACTGTATAATACACACTGTATACATGTAATGCCTCTATATACTACACATGTATACTGTAGTACCACCTACATACTACACACTGTCCTGTAATATAATATACTACACTGTAATACTGATACTATTATACACCTATATACTGTCTACCATAATACAATTATATACTACTACACACTGTATACTGTAATACATTCTAATACTACACACGATATACGTATACACAATATTACTGAGAGAACCAAGTTACCTTCCAGAGGGAAGAGAAAAAGGCACGTAAGAAACAATTTTAGAGAAATGTCGAAAATATCCTTATGTAATACAGCAAGTACTAATGCTATTAAAATCTTTAAAAAAAACCATGAAAAACAGCGAATTGTGGCCTCACTGTAAAGGAGGTCCACATGGATACAGTGTGGTACAGGTGGTAGGACACAGAACACAGACGGTGGTCTAACCGTGGGCAAGGGGAAAATATATATGTATAATGTATAAAAGGAGACAAAGGTAGCAGACAGCATAGACGTTGTTCCTGAACACAATGCAGATGTATACAATGGAACAAGAGGTGCTTGGCGAATTGGGTGTTGTCACACACAAGTACCCTTAATGGGAGCGGGGCTCTTGGGTGGTACACACTCCTACCTAGATTGTGAATGGTTCCCCGCCCGGGAAGACACCTCCCCGACGCGGCGTTTCGGCTCGGACCTGAGCAATTCGTCTGGGGGTGCTCAGTCCGTATGTAACCAATTACTGCAATGTATAATGTAATACACCAGTATACTGCTACTCTAAGTCTACTGTACTGCAATACTCTAATATACGGTACTGCAATACATAAATACTACAACACTGCATTATTGTATACTGTAAGCACTAATATACTAATACTTATATACTGGTACCATAATACACTAAATACTAATACTTTAATTACTGTATATAATACACATGATACTGTACTGTAATACTTCTATATACTACATACTGTGATATACGAATAATACACCTAACTGAACTGACTAACAATCTAAAAGAGTCAACAAATGTGATAATTAACTATAAACTGTTATACCTCACGCTGCATACTGTAATACATCTATATAACTAACACATGTATACTGTAATTGCATTATAACTAACACTGTATACTGTAGTAACCTAACCATACTACATACTGTACTGTAATATATATAATATTATATATATATACACATACACTGTAGATATTATACTTATACAGCTATATACTGTAATACATCTATATACTACACACGTATACTGTAATACATCTATATACCACACACTGTACACTGATATATAATCTATACTTATACAACACATATCTGATAGTAAAAACACACTATATTACTACATACTGTAGTACTGTAATACACCAATATTTTTTTTTTTTTACTACACACTGTATACTGTAATTAAACTAATAACCTACACCACTGAAATATGGAAAAACACCAATAGTAGTTACATCATGCATAGATGTAATACATTGTATACGTAATAACATCTAATAATTTTAACTGTTATACTATTAATTCACCAATAACTACTACTGTAATACACCCAGTAACTTACATTACTGTAATATGTTTACTGCAATACATATATAATGATACGCATATATGGTAATGTACTGTAATGCACCTAATACTACAATTTATTTACTGTACTATATACACCATCATTACTGTTACGGTAATTACTCCAATACTACTACTGTATATACTGAATACACATATACTACATACTGATATACTATATACTGTACAGTAATAACTATACTAGTATTGTACATACTAACTGTAATACACCTTTGATACTAATACTGTATATACTGTACTATAATACAACCTACTGATTATGTTGTATGTGGGTACACTACATATTGGAATGCTGTATATACTGTACCGCACAACTATACTATGCATTGTAATATAGTTGGGACTTAATACACCTACATGCTACATGCTGTATATACGTATCGGTAATCACGCTACATACTGTATATATGTATAAGACTTTAATGCACCCTATATAACTACTGTGATACTGTACTGTGGATAAAAAAAACCAATATACTAATACTGTAGTATGTATATTTACAACCTATATTACTGTATGCGACTGTAATACACAATATACACGATACTGTATATTGCTGTCTGGTGTGTAATCAATATACGCATTACTGGATGGATGTACGATTTAAATACACATATATATATATTACCTTATACTGTATACACTTATTATAGTCAGTATGTAGAATATATGCCAATATGACTGTACACATATAACCTATTACCCTATATGTATGTGACCTATATAATTACATACTGTATATACTGTCGTGTATAATGCATCATATAGTCTACAATACTGTAATACACATAGTCATACAGTACTGTCATGTTATACACTATATTTACATTTGTACTGTATATATGCCCATATCACTGTTACTGTATTACACCTAGTATTAAAACTGTAAAACCTTATAACATATACTGTATGTGTATAATGCACATTTATGCTGATATTGTACTTAATTATGCCAATATACTATATACCAGTGGTGGTGAACACTAATGGCACGGGATGACAGAGGCGGCACTCCGAGCTCTTTCTGTGGGCACCCGGGCTCATCGCCCCAGCGCACCAGACAGGACTCAAAGAATTTTGGCAGTTCCAAGCAAACTTAAAAAGATGCGCTTTCAGGTCATATTTTAAAAGTGAACGTAACTTTGTACTTGGACTGTAGGAAGAGGGAGAATGAGTAGACAGGGCCAGATATCTTTGGAGAACTCTCTGCTGGCTTTACGATCTCTGTGACGAGGGGACACTGGAAAGAAGCTACAATATGCCACATTTTCCTCCTTCTTTCTGATCGGTTGCTGTCCTCAGGGCCAGTAAGATTGAAACGTTGTGAAGAACAGAGAGCACTTAAGATACTGCTCTATTTTGGTTGGCACATCTAGCGAAATATGAAGGTGGATTTGGGCGTGCAGTTTGGGGCACTCGGTCGCTAAAGGTTCGCCATCACTGCTATATACTGCTATATAATACACCATACATAATATACGGTGTATAATACACCAATTCTACATACTGTAATACACCTATACAATATATACTGTATTTTGTATAATGCACCATATGATGATATTGTACTGGAAGATGCCAATACTATATACTGTACTATAATTCACCATTACTACATACTGTAGTATTCTGTACTGTAGTATGATAACCTATATCTGTATGGGTATAGGTACACACTGGTGCATAACTCTAATATATGTTGTATTCCTGATATACGGATTTAGGCCATGGATAAAACAACAACATTGTCACACTGCCCAACTTTAAGGTGGACCTGGTCAGGGGGATTTGGCGAATAAACCATGGTCCCAACATTGCCTCTTAGCAGAGTCCCTTTGTGGAAGCCGTTAAAAAAAACTTTTAGTTACTAGAGATGGGGTCTGATGGGCCGACATTGGACCTACATCTGTAGTGCTCCCCGACGGAACTGCTTACTACACACCCCGCTTCATTGGGACTTGAGCGTAAACCACCAGCCATGGGCAGTGAAGCCTGGATGTAGTATGGCGTCTTCATTTGTGTGACTGCGTAGGTGCCAGGGAAGTGGGCCGTATCTCAGGTAAGTATTACGTTTTTTAAAATTTTCTACAGGGCACAGTGTGGATGCACTTCCACACCCCAGTAGCCTCTTTGTTTCTCCTACATGACAGCTCGGCGGCGAGCTCTCGAGAGCCTCGTCCGAGAAGACAGGGTTATGCGGATGCGCAGAAGGCCGGCACCCGGACCTGAGCGGACACTGCTCCAAAGCGGGGAGTACTGCATACAGCGCAGAACTCCGGCTTCTCGGCGAGGGGCTCCCAATACGAGGTGCTACGCGCACGAAAGATATGGGGGTAGGAAGAACAAAGAGGTGGAGGGGGGGAGTGCGCGCGACGTGTAGCCTCATGTCCGGCTACTGCAGCCCAATAGATGCTTTAGAAAAATTGTACTATATAGGGCAATATAGATTTAAGAAAAGATAGACAAGAAGGGCTAAAAAAGCTTACCCTCTCGTGCACATAGTATGCACCTACCCACCGTTCTACCTTTTAGGTAGATTCGTGGTGGCAGGTTCCTTTAAGGGGCATGCAATCGGATCGGGGTAATCGGAATCGGAACCCTTTATGCCATCAACAACCACCGAGTAACCCAGAAATCATAAATCTACCACGTAACAGCAATGAAATCCCAGCTACATATAGGTTCAGACTCGAATACTGGATACCCCAGAGCAGGCATATAAAATAAGCCCTGTTTGCATCAAACGTTAGGGCAGCATTACATGAAAGGGTGCCCACAGGGTTTTGGCCGGGCCGGCACAGGTCAGCCCACTGGAGAGGAGTAGGGATGACGCTGCTCTCCCCTCACCCATGGAAAAAAGTGCCACACGGCCATTCTTACAGCCAAAGATGCAGCAGTGATATCTCATTGCGGCCACGGTACGGTGAAGCACATGCCCAGATATGGGGCCGACAAATTTGTGGCCATATATACGTCCCCATAACTTTCATGGTGAATGAGGATGGCTGTCTGTCTACTGTACTACATATCTTACTCATGTGATGCACTGCCCATAATAGGGCCGTACCTGCACAGAATATCAATTGTAGGACCTATCCAAACCCCAAGGGGCAGTGGTCATTTTAATTCAATGTTTAGGTATAAAACAGAAAAATTAACAAATGTCCATTAAGTTCAATAGAGGGGGTTTTCGCACGGTTTGTTGAAGGAACAAAGGACTAGGTACAGCAGGCGAAATAAGTAAAAGTTAATTATCTTTTTAATTCAAGTTTTACTCTAAAACAATTTGTCAGTGTGCAACTCTTTCTCTAGGGTACCTGGTGACAGGTTCCTTTAAAGTGTGAGCAGCAGTTACAGAATGTGGCCCACAGGAGGCAGTAGTTAGCTGTCAAAGAATGAATCTGTGGCCACATGTGTGATCGCTTATGTATAGGTTGTAACTCTGCACCAGGTTGTCTTGCGCAACCGCCTCATCACATGTTTAGGGCAGTAGGGCGAACCTTTTAGAGGCCCGAGTGCCCAAACTGCAACCACATAAACCCCTCTTATATGGGAGGTGCCAACATAAATTAAAGCGTGTAGTAACTTATTGCTACCTGTTCGTCAAAACGTCTGCGATTCGTATTGGCTCCGAAGACCAGAAGTAAACATTTGACATTGTAGCTTCTGTTCCAGGTGTCCCTCTGTACACAGAGATTGTGGGGCCCAGCAGAAGTCCCCAAAGATATAATTCGCCCTGTCTACTATTTCCGACTCCTACAGTCACCATGTAGCAAGTAAGTTATGATAACAGACGATCTTTAAGTGCTTGGGAACTGCAGGAAGATACTTTGTAGTCCTGTCTCGTGTGACTGGGATGATGCTCGGGTGCCACAGAAAGGGCTCTGAGTGCCGCTCTGGCACCCGTTTGCCATAGGTTCGCACCCACGGTTCTAGGAGGTCTCACAACAACCCATCTAAAATTATCTTATACACGTCTATGGGAGGGAAAAAAGCAGCAGGAGCTGAGTGATACAGGTTATCACAGGTGCGGGAAGAGGTTTCTATCAACCCCAAGTTGCTCTTATTCAACCATCACATTTACCGCCTAAGAATGTCTATATGGCCACTGATGGCTTCTGTTAAATTTAGAAGATGAGGACAAGGCGCATAGACAGAGGCTGCCAGGAGGAATGGGAAGCGTTACTCACCCACAGGGCTTTATTGCCATCAGAACAGGTTATTCTTACTTATCTCTAATGTCCAATATGATTGATTGATGCACTGAGCATTTATGGTGAGCCACCGTTGACTGGTGGCTCATAAGAGTCCCCACACTGCCACCAGTTGCTGGCTCGGGTCACGAAATACATAGGATGGAGAGTCTAATGAGCATAGACCCAAAACTAGCCGCCCCTTCCGAAAACTGCGTTTCACTGGGACTCCCTTATCACCTCTTCAGTTTCCAGGAATAACAGGAGCGACCCTCCTGATAGCCTAAACCAGGTAAAGCTGCACATGGGCTCAGAGTACCGGATGGGGTAGTCCCCCCATTTCCCCTATCTTTCGTTTTGAATAGTAGTTATAGTGCACCTGGATGTCCAAGTTAAAATTACTCAAGCTTGGTGTGAAGTTCTTTTTTGTAGACCTATTGTGAGAACCAGGAGGTTGGAGTGTACAATGATAGCTTATCATTTTCCTGTTTGTTCGTATTTGATCTGTTTATTGAAAATTTGAATTAACTAGTAATACAAAAATTAAATACAGATTATGATCAGATTTTCACTCAGCTTTCTTGATGCAGTGTAAGTTGGTTGGCTTTAGACAAACTTGAGCCTGCAGAGAAACGAATATTCCAGAACACATCAATATAAAATTAAAAGAACTCAAATGTGGTAGAATCAAAGACAGGCATTCCCTGGGTTAGCACAGATAGGTTCCATAGGTGTTGTTCTAGTTGAAATTTGTATGTAAGTTGAACAAACTGTATATTCATAATTGTAGACCAGACAATTTTTTTTTGCCCCAAAGTGGCAATTGAGAGTTTCAAATGTTTGCGGTATTGGAACAAGGATATCAATAAACCTTCATTACAGGGAACTCATTACAGCGATTATGCAGTCTCGGACTAAGTAAGGGTGATGGCACCACGTGGCGTTTTGAATGCGTTTTGGGCCGGTTTTGTATAGCAGTCCATCAAAAACCGCAATGAATTTAGGAAAAACGCATGTTTTTGAAGGTTTTTGACCAATTTAGTATTAATTCAAATGCCCTAAAAAAAAAAAACGGGATGCGTTTCACAGAACTGCTTAAACGAATCAAAAACGTCACGGTGCCTACCTAAGATCCGAGAGCTCACCAGGGTCACGGTGGGCGGCTTTAACTACGGAGTCTCTGCAAGTTTGGTGGTACTAAGTATTCGGGGACCGCCTGTATAGATTTATTCAGTGGTTGTTGCAAGTGGGTTGCTGTAGTATCAGTAGGAGTGCATGCGTTGTACTGATTTATAGTACTAATCGTACAACATGCTGCTATAGATAGTTAATTTTTAATGTGTAGGGAGGAGACGTGCGACTGGCCCAGGACAAATGTGCCAGTCGCCCCTGGATATGTGGGTAAATTGGTGTTCAACGACTCAACCAGACAGGACAAGCAGCAGGGCGGGCACTGTCAATACCCTGCAATGGCCCCCCCACCTTCAGCTGATAATTGTAATCATTACATGGAGGATGGATATGGTTTGGTACTTCTACCAGTGTCATGTATAACAGATGGATAGTAATGAGTCCGACAGGATAACACTGGGATCTGACTAAGATTAGCTGACAGTATGATTGTTGATCCATTGTGCATGGGTTGGACTGTGGTTCAGTACGTTTCATTGATGCAATCTTGATTTCTCATCAGTACATATGTAAATAGCCCCGCCACAACAATACAAGTGATACACCATGAATCACAGACCACTATTTTCCTGACGTTTCTACTTTGAGGCTTTGAACCAGATTTATAATTTTACCATAACCCGCAGTTTCATGATACCTTCTTTTAAAAAACCACTTAGTCACAGATGGTGAATATAGGTTGTTATTGACAATGACGGACCATGGACAGAAACGCATGGGGATGGAAGGACTATGTACTGTATAAGTTACTGGAGCCCAAAGTATAATGGCGAGTGTCAGTTCCTCTAGCTTCCCACCCCCCCCTCAGTTGTGGGGGAAGATCATGATTCACGCATGCTATTTTTTGACCAATTCAGTCAGTAATTGAGAAAACTGATAAGTTTTCAAAAAACGTATGGTTTTAATGGAACTGCTTAAAAAACAGGTTAGAAACGCCATGTGGACTGCACCCTAAGGGCCATACACTGAATTTATTATAGGGCCTATAACTTGTTGGTCCAACTATCTAAGTGTAATCGCGGTTGTTTTAAACTCTCCTGTGGAGGGAGGAAAGATGTTCGCGACAGTTGAATTTTTTACACAAGACAGTCACACCAGGGGATCTGATGTTAACGAACTCGTCCCTTACATTTACTGCCTGTGGATATGGTCAGTACCCGTGCTATGTCGCTTTACCTTGGAAAGTACAGGGCTATTGTCCTTTATCAAGCCATCTACAAGAGCTGGAGGAGCCAGACCAGAGTGAGTGACATCTTGTGTTCCCATGGAACTTGTACACGCTCCGATGTCTAAGAACACACTTCTCATAATGTTCCCTTCTGTTTCATGTGTTGAGACTAATCTGTGCCTGTTCCAGTCCATGAAAGGGCACAGGCCTGACAAGATCCGAACTTTTGATGTGTGCAGGAGGCAAGACTCAAGTTTCAGTTCACATTTCATGCGGTCACTATTTATTGTGAAAGAAACTAGCATTTTCTTTAAATAAAAAAACACCAATTTATGCCATAATAAGGCGGTGAACTCCGCATAGTAACAGGAGATTATTGCTATGTTGTACCCTGTAATAAAAGTCATGAGAACATTATACAGTAACATAAATGTTCTCCAGCCGATGAGGGGTTTAACAAATCAAACAACTCCAAGTGTTAACCCCCTTGCACAGTTTTCTCGGCCTTCAGCCCCTTTCAGTAATAGGGAAGAAAGCTCTCAGGACGGCATATGCTTGGTATGCCAACAAAAAGGGTTTCTAAAATTTACTGTGGCATATTCCAGAAGCGAGCAAGCCAAACCCGATGTGACAGTGTAATAACTGAGAACCAGAGGACACACCCAAAATGTAGATGAGGAAGGCGAGGGTGGTGTAATTAGATAGGCTTCAAGAACATAGTGTAAAGTTGTGAAACCACACAGTCACAGCAAGCCGGTTGGGATTTATCAAGCCTGACAAACGGCTGGGCACAATGCTCTAGGTGACAAGGATACAATTGTCATTGCATTTATGAAAGTGTTCCAATTGAGGATCCGTACTATAGTGTGGATAAACAGCCCTATGATAAGGAACCACATGCAAGCACCCATCCACCATGGGACTCTAATATTTAACATGTAAAGCTCCACAGTCACCAATCTATAGTGACAAGAGGTTTAGCTGTAAATGAGTTCCAGGCAGTAGAGCACAGTTCTAGTCAAGGCTCTCCACCATAACAGTGGAGGAATCTAACATACACGCTCATCTTTCTCAACATGTGACGATGCATTTAGGTTGAGGCCCTAGAGTAGAGATGTCTTACTGACCACCTGACAATTAGCCAGAAAAGAAGGCAAGCGGGGGGGGGAAAGCGAGCTCAGGCTTCCACCACTTTCATGGTGAGAAAACACGACATAACCCATCTGTGTGTGAACTCCCAATGCCTCTCATACTGACTGATACAGCATGCCAAGCTAATTTCATTATCAGGAGTAGTGGTGGCAACCTACCAAAACTCACAAGCTAGCCATTGTGAGACAAAGTCCTAGGATCTGAATGGTTGGGTTACACATTGTATCATAGAAACTGAAGTATTCTTACCTTTACTCTAAGGGCGGGGGAAGGCGGGTTGTGAAATCACATGTAACTCTACCTGTAACACATCTGGGGAATCCTGTTTCAATAAGGAACTTCCTAATAGTAAACAGCATCCGAGTAGTCGGAATGTGAAAGTCATTAATTATAAGCGGTACAGCACATAGGTGCGCGGAGGCACATACCAGTGTGATAATATCACATAAAGAAAATAGATAGTCCCTCGGAGCAGATCCGTATCAGGCAGCAGGATGAGGTTGCAGTGATTAGGACTGAGTTTAACTGTGGCACCGGAGCATGAGAGGCGACAGGACTCAAGACCGATGATGGGAAGGGAAAAAACAAACCCTCAAAGTGCTGCCAAGGTCATCTCTTCTGCAAAGAACGAACGTGTCCCTTTGTGCAAGAACATGGAGCAGGAGGCCGAACTGTTGGAAGAGAAGATCTCGTCTCCTGTTAGTGAAGTAGTAGGTGACCATGAAGCTGAAAATGGAGGAGAGATAAGCTGCGGCGGTGCTTGATGTACGCGAAGGCTTCCTCAAGCGGAAATCTCTTGTTTCATGGGTAGGGCCATACATAATGGGTAGGAGACCGGAGATTACCATCACGGGACCAGGACCTTCCTCTCAGATGTCTCACAGTATATGCCAAGAAAACGAACGTGTAAGTAAGAAGTTTTGAAAACGTGTAGTATAACATAACTGACAAACCAAAACTAAGCGTTCCCTCGAGCCTGATATGTAGAAATAAGCTTGGGGAGACATATTCCTCTATGAGACTTGGCATCCAAATATTACTTCAGGAAGTATCATCAACCCTTTATGAGAAGCCAATCTAACTTCCATCATGAGATGTCACAAGAAGGAACAACAAACCTGACCCTCCTGTGCATCCATTGCAAGAAACCAAAGTTTAGAGGTCACGTCTGGTTGTCTTTGCCAAAGGATCTGAGGCTAGCCCTGGCCAGCAGCGTACCACACACCTGCAGGACAATGCCCACCACATCTGTGTGCGGGAGAATGACTACTAATCACCATGGCCATTAGCACATTTTTATGTGCCATGTAGAAACGACTATTGTTCTCTAAGTATGACCTGCCGCTGCGGGCTACTGAAGCCAAAGTGTGTCATCCCAGTAGGGAGAGAAAGCTTCCGTAATTACAAGGCTGTAACCCCTGGAGAATTCACTCAGAAGGTAAAATCAACTTCTCAAAATGCCTTTAATAATGGGCAGGGTTTGGGGCCTGAGAGTCATAAAAAAAACAGTTCAGATCCCGGAGGGAGGAGCAGCTGTCTGATGGTCGGGAGAGTAAAGACAGACATTCCCACCTCCCTAAACCGGGAGTGACCCCTAATAACCCTTGACCTTTATTGCAGTGCCATAAAGTACAGTTGTCTCCAATGGCCAGGTCAGAGTGCACAGGAGAGTTAGTTACATTTGTGGCGGTCCACGTCTATAGGGGCAAGACTCTTACCATGAACTCTATAGCTCCTGGAAGTGGGCTGCTGATGTTGTGTTGTGGTTGTCTTCCACTCGGAATCCATTGTAATCGTATTGTCCTTGATGCAATCCGAGCACTTTCCTGGAGACGTTTAGTAAGGCGGTGGGTGAACGGAGGTTTGCCCAGGAATTCACATTGGAAGCATGGTAAGCACTGCCGAGATAGAGGGAATGAAGGATCTCCACTGGACTGCCACCGGCAAGACAGAAGGTTCGAAAAATCAGATGTGAATGTCAGGGGGTCAGAGGACAAAGCCGTGTAATATTCAGAGGGGGGCCGCGTGGGTTCAGATGAAATGAGTAATATTCCTGCTCGACTATGATGAAACAAAGCAGGTCTAAATATGAAGCTGCTATGTCGCTGCACCCTAGAATATAGCCCAATGAATCATACAGAGCCCACTCAGACCTCCAATCGTCAGACCCACGGCTCACCCACGTTACTTCCTGCCCTCAGACCCAGTTTAGGTAAAGAGGCGTTCACTTATATCAATAGATTTAGTTTGACGATGGGGGTAGACAGTACTGAGGGGAGGGGGGGGGGGGGGGTCAACTTGGGTACATAGGGCAACTTACACTTCCTCTCCATTTGATACAAAATGTTAAAATGCCAGTATGATGGGCACAGGCTATACAGCAGTCACGTTGGGAGTTGTAGTTTATCACCAGCTATACTAAAGCTGAAAGTTTGAAAACCATTTGGTTTGATTTCCATAAACCCAACAACATTGTTTCCAAGTTCAATTTCGATTCAGAACACAACAAGCTCAATAGCGGACAATCAGTCACAGTATGACATCAACAAGACGTCATAAAACATTCACCAGAAGCAATAATAATTCAGCAGTAAAACAATCTCGGGATATAGAGTGTCCTGTCTATAGGGGCGGAGATGAGTCACAGCTGAGATTCTCTTCCAGTCCATCTCCTCTGCGGAGTCTAACCTGGAGCAGGAGCCTCCAGGGCTCGTATTGATCTGCGGAAGCATAGCCAGGCACTACATCAACCTCCCCTGGAGAGGCAAATGCTTCAATCACACATTAACACAAATCCCTGCTTCTGAGTAGCAGCTCCTCATATCCAACTGTCTACAAGGATGTCATAAAACCTCTTAATATACAACACTCACAGTCCAATATTGGACATGTATTGCAGTTATACCGAGACAGAGGGAAGGAAACCACTAGGTTTTAGAGGTAGTAGAGGATCAGTAGTATCGTGGTTAAACACATGAGTAGAGGATATTCACAATTTTGGATCCAGCAATAACGTGTTTTTAAGGACCAGATAAAAAATTGCACTTACATAGCGTAACCTGCACCTTCTATACATGACTGTTTCAACAATAATAATGGCCAAGGTGGTAGTACCGAATAGTGACCACCTAATCATAATGGCGCCGTTGATATATCTGGAGGAGTAATTCAGAGTCTTATCCTCACCCCTTCCACCAATGTGCTCAAGATTTGTTTTGCTTCCAATTAGCCAGATAAGAGGATGATTGAAGTCACTAGTAAAGGGAGGGGAGACCCCACACTTTCCAGTATATTCCACTACCTCATCATAGGACGGCTTCTGGAGGACGATGACAGCTTTCGCAGCGGAGGATTTCGGGCACTTTCGTTTTCTTCTCTGGATAGCGCCTTTGCTGACTGATACAGCATTCCGGATATTCCTTGTGGAACGACTCGTATCTCCTACAGAGACACAATTCAGATTATTGATACAATGTTTACTCCATGGGGATTATGAGAAGCACGCAATGATCTGTCCTGCCTGGGGTCAGGAAACACTACTAAAGTATTCACCCGCCAGGGATTAGGGCCAGATAGCGGGAGCGGAACAAGACAGAAAATGTGAGATTGATCTGGGGATCTCGCTGGTGGTGAGTGGCGAGCGGTACAGGGTCTAAGTTTCCTGTATGATGGCCGGGAGAGTTATCCTGTACACAGTGGCAGGGCCCATATGTCCTGCACTAATCAGGGCATAAGTGGGCATGAGGATGTGATTCGCATTTACCTCCCCGATGTGGGAGGAGGGGGGACAGGAAGGTAAAGCAAGGACACAGGGCAGGGGCAGGTGTGGTGTACTGCATTGTCTGAGCACTCACACCAACATCATGAGACATTTAGCCCTTCACTTAAAGGGGCGGCAGGAGGTTCTGGGGACTTTTAGTAACACCACAAGCTGCCAAAGCCATAAAAATCTCAAAGTCATGTACAATGATAAAGCAACAGTTAAAAATGGTCCTGACTGATCCCTAGGATCCATGGGGGGTTAATTAAACATTCAATCACAAGAAGAGCATCTCTATTCTAGGAATAGGACATTAAACAAGGAAGAAGTCAGGGATAAAATATATCGAAGGGGGACGAGGAAGTCCTAGTTATGGTCATGCAGATTGCTAAAAAAAAAAAAATAATAATAAGTCAGTTCGGGGACTGACGTGAGCGATTGGAGAGGGGGAGGGAAAGTGTGGAGTGGCCAGCAGCATTCCTGTGGTATAGCCCTAAATTTAAATGGACACTTCAGACCATTACATTGCAGAGGTGACATGCAGACCCCCTATGAACTGCAAAAACCTCCCCTAACAGGCAGCACCTCAGGGGGGTCATTACTTTAATGCCCCATTAACAAGCCAAAGGGGGCCCCAGCACCAGTTATCGGGGAGGAGGGGGGGGAAAAATATAGGACATGGTGGACCCTGTCAATGGATGGGATGATTTAATTAACAAACAGACCTTCCTCCTGAATTCCTCAATGAGGGCTTTCTATTCAGTTATAGCGGGGGAGGGGAACTGTACTTCCTGTACAAGATACAATGTATCCCCCCACCCCACCACCACCTTACTCCCCATCTACATCCGGTAATAGGGATAGATAGAACAGAAAAAACTATAAAGGGGAACGTAACATCCAACATTGAAGAGGGGGTATTTAAGATACCACTGACACATTATGTAGGATATGTAGGTCGTCGCATGGTAAACCTGACTTTATAATCTACAAGATTCACACACAGGACGCTACATAAAAGGGACATACTGTCGCTTCCTAAATGCACAAGCAGTACGAGGGAGAGGTTGTAATCAATAGGGAAGGATAATCAATTGTAAACTTAAAGGCATAGTCAGTCTAAAATAACAGCTGTGAACTGGGAGAGATCAGGATTTAAGTTGAGTAGAAAATGTAGTGTAAAGCATAGGGGAAGCTATACGCTACATATGTAGAGTATACTGATAAAAAAAAAATAATAATACACCCCATACAGAAAATAGTAAATGTACTGTAATGTATTGGAAGGTACGGGGGGGTCACTACGAGTGATGACTCCAGGGCAGAGGTGTCACAACGAACCCAAAGTAAAAAAGAATGAAGGAATGCAGGAAACTGAGTCACCGCTGATGAGGAGAAGATTCAGCGTGATGAATAGAAGACGCTGTACATTACATCAGCACAGCAGGTAATAAAGGACACACGGGGTGATATATCACAGAAAGGTATAGAGATTGTATCACACAAATGGGGTATAGAAACAGAACCATTCCAATGTTCCATGTGCCAATGTTATTACTTGCAAGGTCTTATTTATATGAATTCCACCATAATCTAATAGTATATTGATACACAGCAAGTATAACAGATGGGTGGTGGCCATACAAGAGTTATAAATTATGTACGGCCAACAGTTAATATGTACATACAGTAAGGGGTAGGTGACATATCATGAAGTATACATAAAGAAAACGGAAGTTGTATATGCATAGTACACCAACAGCTAAAAAGACACGTACGGGATGGTATACATAGGAAAATCCCTTTTAAACATAATATAACTATATGGGAACAAGTATAGGTATAGGGTGTCTGTACATGCCAGATATTAGGGTACACTCAGTAAAGGATGTAGGTTAGGAGGCATATATTAACAACACAGTAAGAAGGGAATGTATTACATACAGGAACTGTACACATACAGGTTGGGGTAGGTACAGAGATATTAGGCCGTTCACTAGTGAATTGTAAAGCGCTGTGGAATAGGATTGTGCTGTATAAATACAGATTTATTAGGGATACACTGTATATAGAAGGAGGTCGAGTTAACATAAATAATAAGTTAGATATACACGAGATGGACAAACACCATACTATGTACATACACTATATACATGAGGGGTCTGATGCATACAGAGATACAGCAAAATACACTTGTATATAGAGTGTGTATAGGGGGTATGTCACCCTTGATGAAGCAGAGCCGGGGTCACAGTGTATGTATATGTATATAGGGGTAGTGTGTGACCTGAGGAAGCAGAGACGGGGCAGTGTAAAAGATATATAGGGGTAGTATCTCACCCTTGAGGAAGCAGAGCCGGGGCCACAGTGTAAATATATTATGTATATATGATATATGGGTAGTATCTTACACACTTGAGGAAGCAGAGCCGGGGCCGGCAGGGCAGGCTGCTTGCACGGCGCTGTGCAGGGTGTTGAGCACGATGTGCGCGGCGCTGTCCTTTCAGCTCTGCCCACCTGTGGCTGCGACGTCCAGCACCACCACCACGGGACACCTGTCCATCCCGCAGCCGGCAGCGCGCGCCTCCTCCGGGACCAACAGGTGCAGACGGCCGCCGCTCCCCCCGCGCCCACCGCCGCTAGCAGCACGAAGTTCAGTGTGGACATTGATGGAGCCGCGCACGCTGGAGGCGGAGAAGGGCAGGTACGGGCGGCCACGGTCCAGCCACCAGGCAGCCGGGGGAGAACTCCTTCGAATGGGAGGCGCTGCAGCCGACGGCTCTCTATGGAGGTCAACTCATGGTCTACGATCACCCGCTGCAGCAGCTCCTGAGCTACACAAAATTCCGCCCGGGGATCCCGGAGCCGCCGCTTATCCCTGGGACTCCGCCACTAGTGAGCGTCAATGACCTTTTATGGAGGATGACGAGCGGCATGCTCCATTCATACACTACGCCGATTGCACCCGCCCACTCCACTCTTTTAACAGAATATCCCCGCTAGAGGGAGCTGTGCGGCTGCGCGGGAGAAGGAGGAGGGGAGGGGGATTTGTGAGTCACTCCACTACTGTTACTGTGACTATACATATAAATAGCTATTTCTATATATCTAACACCTATTATCCACTCAATCATATTATCTTATGTCTAACTACCTTCATATCTTTCTATCTACTCTATAAAGTACTTCAGCTGCAGCAGTTTACAGAGTGGTGCACAGCCAAAAGATGGAAGAAAATGGCAGCACTCCAAAAACAGTGGGGTCCGAAACGTTGCACCTTGGAATAAAGTAACCCAACACTTTTGAAAAAAAAAATGGGGTGCCGCCCTTTTTTCTTTCTATCTATATTATCTATCTATCTATCTATATATCTATCTATTATCTATTTCCTCTCTCGATCTATCATCCGTTCTATCTAGAAAAGGGTTAGCACAGCCTGTATAATGGGTTGCCCAAGCTGTAGATCCCTGGGCCAGGGGTATATGCAGTTTGCCCTACAGATTGACCTCAAGACAAGGGTGTGTATCTTTACTCCATGCCATCCATATATCTATCTATCTAGAAAATTAAAAACAATTCAGCTGCACCAGTTAAAAAATCGCGTGCTACAACCTTCAGGTTTGTTGTTAAATCCTTCACATATAAAAATCAAAAAAATGGTGGCACTCCAAGTTCTTGTGAAAAAGGAATTCTTTTATTCCAAAAGTGCTACGTTTCAGCTCCCAAGGGCTTGAGAAAGGCTCCAGATATGAGAGCAACGTAGCAATTTTGGAATAAAAGAATTCCTTTTTCACAGAACTATCTATCCATCTATCTATCTATCTATCTATCTATCTATCTATCTATCCATCTAATCTATCTATCCATCTCATATCTATCTATCCCTCAGTTCGTCTACTGTATAGTAAATCAGGTTATCCCCAGTATTGAATTATCGCTTGTCGCTGAATACAGCTTGCTGGTGACCTCTCATAGTCTTTGTGCTGGGGTCAGTGGTAGGTGGACTGTCCACACCTGATACAGGTCAAGCAGCAAAGTCTTTCTGCATGTACTGTGAGGGTGTTGATCAAGATTACATTGTGCCTGGTGTCAGTGGAGCAGTCTCCTGGCTGTGACTGGGTCTGTCCATGCGCGATTGATGTGTCCGCGGTCTTCTCTATTGTTGTGCATGTCACTTGTCTCTCATCCTGTGTCAATTGTCTGCTGTCACTCTGCATGTCCCATCTACCCCTTCCTCGCCCTGATACTCTTATACCCCCACATGTCTAAGAGCTCCACTGGCCACATCAATAGTCAGACTACAATAGCTTTTTCTGCCATAAGGAATCAATAGTATCTGCTGTCTTTGGTAAATTCTCACATGATTTTGTGACACAGGTTGTATGGTTCTCTGACTCCTTGCAGTGTGTGTGTGTGGTGTGGGGGGGGGGGCGGGCGTGGGGGGGTTGGATTTATTCTCTGCCAGGATCAAGGTCAGCAGCAGATGACGGATATTTCCTACAAGGCATCTATATATGATTCCCTGTGACATCATCATCACATTGTAGCAACCCAGACTGCTCACCACTACACCCAAAGCCAACAACAGATGAGGGACACGTAAGATGCCAGTATTGGGGTCCCTCCAATACAAGGAAATGACTGTGGTCCACACCACAAGATGGTGCAGTATAATACGCAGAGTAACTGGAACAGCTGTGTATACTAGGAATGGAGACTTGTGTGGTTACATTGCAACCTTATAGAGGCATTGAGCTGAATGGTCGAAGGAGGATTGTAGGTATCGGTCGCTCTCTGTGGACAGCATGATATCTTCCTCCATCTATGTACAATAAATTATATGATGACAGGGATATTGTCTGTCCCCGCTACATTTTGCTCCCTCCATCTATAATATATGGATTCTCCGGCCTATTATTACTCCACGTTTCGTACCTGAACGGTGCAGAGACATGTACATCTATAAATAGAGACTAATTGCACACGGGGGAAGGCGCAGCACGGTGCGTCTCGGCACAGTCTGCTCCGATCTAGTGATGGCGTTTGCCACTGCCAAGCAGTTAACCCCTTACAGGCTTCTGGATTAATCCCGCAAATGATGGGTGAATGCAGGCGATGGTTACGGAGAAGCAGCCTCTGTATTTATGTGTAATAATAATATTAATAATATAGCTTTATTTTATAGCACCACCATATTCAGCAGCGCTGTACAGATCATGGTATTCATGTACAAATAAAACAAGACGTTACAGAACTACATGTACATGTAGAGGTAGTTTCTGGGGTCCTATATATATGAAAAAACATGGTAGAGGGGGGGTCTTCATATAGATTAGAATCGCCAGTTCCTTACCATCCCCTCAAATAAGCTGCCTTCAACCCTGTTCACATTCACTGGAGAAACATGAAACTTTGCAACAAAAACCACAGAGTATCACATAATAGCTTTGAAGGGGTTAACCGTTATGGCCTCACACCAGCCTGGGAATAACAGCAGTGCTGATTGGTGGCATCGCTGGCGGAGCAGATGGCAGCGCAAGGTGGGGGGAAGCTTGTATTTATAGTGAGCTGCTACAAGTATGTGCCCCCCTCGGTTCCTGTATAAACAAAAATCCAAGGCTTGCACTTACCACAAACAATGTAAGTAATTATTATATGTTTTATTTGGAAGAGCTTGTACAGGATTAGCGACAAACATGGCTGCCAAAAAATCTGCGCAACACCTGACCATTGGTAGTTGTGGTATTGCATCTCACCACGCTATTGAAGTAAATAGAATTAGCTGCAATCCTTATAAGACTGAGGAACTTGTGTTTGGCGCTGTTTCAGGAAGTAGTATTAGGTTCTAATCATGGAACAACCCATTAATTAAAGTCGGTGCCCCTCCCCCAAGGCTCTCTTCCCACATAGAGAATGGTAATGTAGCTACTACCCAACAGTACATAATATTAACAAAAACCTAACTCAGCAGTCGTTAGAAAGGGTGGTCCAATCCCTCATTCCCCCGGCGTGGCACTGCAGTATGTTTGAGTGGTTGTTCTCGGGACCTGTACTTGTAATATCCTGGGTGGGGGCTTAGTCTGTGTGTGTGAACTTCGGGAAATCTGAGGTCATCTTCTTCCAGACATGATACAAACCGCCACCGGTTGTCTTTTCTATCTTATTGGTGGTGATTATCACAGAAGCAGCTGTGATGTCATCACCCCCAGCCCAAGAACAATAGATTTTGACAATAACCACTCTCAGGTCTTAATATAAGGATCCAGCAAGGGAAATACAGAAGGACATTTTTCTTCTGAAAGAAATTCATTATCCAGATTAAAAAAAAACCTAAATAACACAAAGCCTAGAGGGTCTCATAACCAGAGCCCAACAACAGTTTTTCACAAAAGGATCACAGAAGCCCGCATGGGGGGCCCCAAACGACGACAGACAGAAGAGTGGTCCCCACATTACGCGACCGACAGAGGGGGCCCCACCCATTTCATTTACAGAGATCAGACAGGAAGCGTGGTCCCACATAACCAGACGACAGATGGGGCCCCCCACATACAGCGACAGAGGGGGCCCCCCACATACAGCGAGACAAGAGGGGTGCCCCCCCATCATACAGCGAGACATGCAGGCGGCCTACCATAACATATACGCGACAGAACAGAGGGGCCCCCCATCCCCATATCGCACAGACAGAGATTTTGGGGTCTGTAACCCTCTATGGGGTTGGTGCACCATCAGGAGAAGTTCAGGATTTTTGGACTAGTCCTTCCTTGTCTGGAATTGCTGGAGAATAAAAGTCTCTATTCCATTCAGAGACGCTTATCTCCAACCCCTCATCACCTCCAAGTACAAAGGCTTCTCATAAAGACACAGCAGACACCCCCTGACCATGGGAAACCAGGTGCCATGGAAAGACCACCCAATATGACTGTGTGAGGGGAGTCTTTTGTTCTGATGCACAATGAGGCCGTCACTGTACACAGTGGCCTTGTAAAACGTCGTCTTGGATCTGCACCTGTTATTTATTATGTGGTTGCCGCCCACAGTTGATGCAGTGCATTTGTCGCCACTTTTGAAACTAAAGGGACATGTTGGTGCGTGTTCCTAGTTTGCGCCACATTTCTTACTGCGATTCCACACAACAACATGGAGCAAAGTGCAAAGAGAAAAAAGGTGCAACTGTGTCATATCCTAAAAAAACTTGCTTGGGACCAGATTTACTTAATAAGCGTTGTTATTTTTACACCTATTCGGTATAGTGGCACAAAATCGCACATTAGTGAGGAAACTGCACAAAGGCAGGTTACCCCAGTTTTCATATATTTGGCCCAGTGACTGCACTAGCATCAGAATAGTGAGTGCAGCTCTGGGGTATAATACAGGATGTAACTCCGAGATCAGTACAGATAAGTAATGTCCGTACTTAATGTACAGTGACTGAACCAGAAGAATAGTGAGTGCAGGCTTTGGGTATAACTACAGGATGTAACTCAGGATCAGTACAGGTAAATAAGTACAGTCATGTATGTACACAGTGATCTGGCCAACGCAGCAGCAGATAGTGAGTTCAGGCCCGTGGAGTATAAACAGGATGTAACTCAGGATCAGTTAAGTGATACGTAATGTCATGTAGTAGGTACAAGTGACTGCACCAGCAGAAGATATAGTCGAGTGCTAGGTCTGGACGTCTATATACAGGGTATGTCAGGAATCAGTCAGGATAAGCAATGTATGTATGTACCACGTGACTGCACCCAGCCAGCAGCTAGACTGTGAGTGCAGCCTCTGGGGTTATATATCTGGTGTCAATCAGGATGAGTACAGGTGAATAGATGTCATGGACGTTACATTTCAGTGACTGCCCCTAGCATGCAGACTAGTGAGTGCTAGCTCAGGGGTATAATGTCGGAGTAATAGGAATCAGGTTACAGGATACGAATGTCATGGTATGTACACAGTGATGCACCAGCAGTATAGTGGTGTAGCTGATGGAGTATAATACAGGAGGTAACTCAGGTCAGTACAGTGGATAGTAAGTGTGTATGTATGTACATAGAGTGACTGCCTCCGCGATATAGTGAGTGCAGCTCTGGAGTTATAATAACCAGGGTATGTAACTCAGGATCAGTACAGGCATAAGTAATGTCATGTATACACAGTGACTGCACCAGCATAATAGTGAGTGCAGCTCTGGAGTATAGTATAGGGCGTATAACTCAGGATCAGTACAGGATAAGTAATGTCAGTATGTACACAGTGGACTGCAACCAGCAGAATATGTGAGTTGCCAGCTCTGGAGTATTAATACAGGATGGTAACATCAGGTCAGCACAGGATTAAGTAATGTCATGTTATGTACCACTTAGTGACTGCACCAGCAGATATGTGAGTGCCCCAGGCTCGGAGTATAATACAGGATTGTAACTCAGGATCAGTACAGGATAAGAATTGTCTATGTGCCTATGTACAATTGTTAACCATGCACCAGCAGTCAGAAGAGTGAGTGCCAGCTCTGGAGTAAACTACAGGATGTAACTAGGGGATCAGTACAGGTATAATTAATGTCATGTATTTGTACACAGTGACTGAGCACCAGCAGCGTGAATAGTGGTGCAGCTCTGGGTATAATACAGATGTTGAATCAGGATCATGATTAAGAATACATGAAGTAATGTGGGGTACACAGTGACTGCACCAGCAGAATAGTGAGTGCAGCTCTGAGTATAATACTTAGGATGCTAACTCAGGATCAGTACAGGATGAAGT
>CM033651.1:12299837-12320988 GCA_019512145.1 Engystomops pustulosus
AATGTCATGTATGTACACAGTGACTGCACCAGCAGCAGAATAGTGAGTGCAGCTCTGGAGTATAATACAGGATGTAACTCAGGATCAGTACAGGATAAGCTAATGATATGTATGTACACAGTGGACTGCACCACAGTGACAGCAGCAGAATAGTGAGTGCAGTCTGGGGTTTAAGTACAGAATTGGAACACTTAGGTTTTCATCTGTAAGTGATTCCTAAGGTTTGTTTTGCAGGTTTCGTTTATAATTGGATGAATAAGAACCATTTTTTTCCCGGTGATTCAGTAGCCTTGCAATGCTATCTTTTTCCATCTCTGTTAGCCCCTTGTTACTTGAACAAATGCCGTAGTTGGGATAAGAAAACGGAGACTCTAAAATCGGGAAAACAGAAATTTACTGACGCTAACGAAAGCAAAGTAACGTTTTTTAAATGCACCCGTTACAGGTATCTGATTTACAAAAATGCATACTTGCTATTATGTATCGCCCAGAGTTTACATTTCAATTATTATTTTTTTAACGAAAACTGCTAAAGTGAAGCCAAAACGATGGGAATTGGCTCCTGGATATACATGAGATATATTAGAGTGTTATCCGCTGCTCTTTAGGTCTCTCTTCCATCCCCTCAGTGATATTCTCACAGTCAGGGTGACTCACCAGTACACCAATGTCACGGGCTTGAATCCCACACGGCTGCATAATATTACACAGCGATCTCCTCTCCCTGCTCTCCTGAGCCCCCTGGGAGAACTTGAGACAGGCAGTTGGTCAAGGTGTGGATCCTGTGCCTGCACCCTGAAATCGTAATCATGCCCCCTATAATGACACCCCTCCTCAAACAATACAAACAAACAGAAATGTGTATTTTGTGAAAAGCTAAACCTGTGACAGCCTCTTCTCATCTTGAAAGAGATTGGGCTAGAAAAAGAGGGGACCGAAGCCCCTACCCTTTTCAAAAACCATGCCCACCCTCCATCACTCTGCATATTGTGGTCTCAGTTCCTCCTAAATATTGTGGCCTCCCTCCTTTGCATATTTGTGGCTCCTTGTCCTACAATCCACCCTTTACATTGTGGCCCATCTCTCACTATAGATTAAACGAAAAAAAATCTTCCTTTCATTGTTCCCTGCCAGCCGTCTCTATCCAGGGCTCTGGCTGACTCGGAGGAGAGGGCAGGGTCACCCAGGGAGAGAAGTACCTCAAAATTATCTTACAGAGATGTGTAGAGGTGAGTCCTCTCCTTGGCCTGCCCAGAGCCCCAGGGGAGGAAGCAGGACTGAAGGAGAAATGATGGAAAGGTAAGTAGAGTTCTTTTTTTGTTTATCAGAGACAAAGGCAGAAGAAGCTGATCCCACCTACCTGGTTCTCGGCCACCTTACATCACGGGACATCTCCGCAAATGATTGACAACAGAGTAAAGATGTGTTATAGCCATTCATCCTTGGGGAGAGCTAACTATACAGAGGGGGAAACAGGAGAGTAATATCAGCCATATACCTGATGACCCCCGGATGTAGTTAAATATCCAGTGGGTGTTCTGTCTGGGAATGTTCCTGTGATAACGTCATACCCTCTCATTATCTCAGGAGGGCTGGTTGCACGTAACGGGCTTGTGACAGGCAGTGATGTCCCCAGTGACGTCACGGTTGATAGACACATAAGAAACCAGGATGGCAGGCGTGACTCAGCGCTCAAGTGAAACTGTGAAGTGATCAGCCACAGGAGGGAGCTGCTGCCAGATGACATGTCAGTCACATCTCCATCTGACAGGAACCCCCAAATTAACCCCTCACTGAGCTTAAGGAGACACATCCATCACATGCTGCCCACTATATACAGGACAATAGGGAATGAGGCTACATCAGTCGCCTGAGTAGAAAATAGTGGCAATTACCATACTACCAGTGTGCTGACGACATTCAGAAGGAGGCTCATCTATGTACAGACACAAGGGTGGGTGGAGTGAAGTATATGGAGAGATTTTATTAGCAACTCTCCTGGACAGGATGGCAGCCGAATTGTCCCCAGATGTTTTTTACTGTGCTGAAGCCACATCTCCACACGCTTTGACCCAGAGCTACCATACATACAGGCCCTGCGAGAACCATGTTCCACACTGTGCTCCCAAAATTAATATATACAACATCATAACAAAAAACTGTGACCCCCAAAATACTGATATAATATTGTTATACCTAATTATTATATTCATGTAGTTGCCCTCCACTATTCTGCTGTGGTGGTGCAGTAGGTGACATACATGACATTACTTATCCTGTACTGATCCTGAGTTACATCCTGTATTATACTCCAGAGCTGCACTCACTATTCTTACTGGTGGTGCAGTCATGTGTAAACATGACATTATTATTCCTGTACTGATCCTGAGTACATCCAGTTTTACTCCAGAGCATGCACTACATTTGTGGTGCTAGTCACTGTTGTACATACATGACATTACTTATACTGTACTAATCCTGAGTTAAATCTGTAGTATACCCAGAGCGCACTCACATTTGTGGTGGTGGCAGTCACTGTGTAATACATGACATTACATTATCCTGTTACTGATCCTGAGTACATCTGTTATTATACCCAGAGCTGCACCTCAACTATCTGCTGGGGTGCAGTTCCCTGTGTATATACATGACATACTCTATCTTACTGATCTGAGTACATCCGCATTATTCCAGAGTGCCACTCACTATTGCGTGCTGTGCAGTACATGGTACACTACATGACATACTTACCTGTACTGCATCCTGAGGTCTACACCTCGTATTTTACCCCAGAGCTGCACTCACTAATTCTGATGGTGGTGAAGTCACGTGTGTACATACATGCTGGTACTGATCTGAGGTTACATCGTGGGCGTTAACTGGAGAGGGAAGGGTCCCATTAGCAGACTTTTGAGTGGGGCCCTTCTCCCACTTAAAAATGTACATACCGGTATTACACTTGTACACAAATGTACATACACATTATATACCTACACACTGTGAGACACTGATGGGGTTAACTGTGGATGGGTCGCTGTTTCCCCTAGGTTTGCCTATTATGCAAGGCCTTATGTCTGAGGTTTTGTGGTGTCAAGCACTTTGGACAAGGTGCGTGGGGGACAGCCTAATCAGCCTGCATTAAAGCTGCCTAGCAGAGCTGAGAGTGTGTCTCTCTCTGAAAGGAGGCCTGGAGAGCACAAGCCTGACCTCTGTGCCTTAGAGCAGCCCAAGTGATTGTGTATAGTGGTGGAGTTAGGGAATACCTGTAGTTAGCAGCACCTGACGGGTAGGATTCTTTTTGTTTATTTAATGCCTGAGTGTAAAGGCTGTTTATTTGCTGCTGCAAAAACAACAGGCGAGGACCTGTTTGGGACTAAAACTTGGTTTCACTGTCTTGAACTGCATCACAGCACCCGCTCCACGTCTTCTACTGGGCTAAACCCACACACAAACATAGACTTCTTCACTCATACTCTTACATTTACACATTTATGCCACATAGATTTATACACTTGTACAACATGCCACCATGGTGGACATCCTCCATTCTTTTAGTGTCAGGTCAGATGACGGGCCGATTGACATGTAGGTCCCATAGCGGCTGTACTACTGTAGTTACACCCCAGATCTAGACCTGTAGTTTTAGTAGCTTCTAACATAAAATATTAAAAACCTCGGGGAGAATGTGCGGTGTGTGGAATTACGTGTGTGCACGTGGAGGAATGCAGATCACATAGTAGTCTTACATACTGTGTAAGGTTTATAACCCCTAAGGAACATAGTGACTATATTCACATGAGTCATTCTGTAACATTCTGTTGTCGAATTTTTGCTAAAATAACGCACATTCCCATAGTTACGGGAAATCTGAACAAACAACTGTAAGAATATTTTTTCACATGAATCTTGTCCTGATAACACAGCTGCAGGGGGTCACATTGTGTAAAATTTTGCCTCTGGAATGTTTTGCCTTACTGACAGCAAGCAGAGATCTTTAGAATTAGTGACACATTGTGGGGGAATTAATTAATGTGACAGTGCAGAGCTGCACCACTAGTCTTGTACTGCACCAGATCTCACACTGTTTAATGAATTTGCCGACCTCATACTTTTACCTGCTTTCAGCGTGGTTCCAAATTGTGCCGCCAAATTTGGCAACACTTTGTCGGACGAGTTTAAAAACGCCCAAAAAATGCGTCAAAAGCCTAATTATTGTGCCGTTAAAAGCGTTTTAGACAGTTTTTTGCCGCAAATCATCATTTTCGGACGCAGCAGCGCTTAATGAATTTCACCACAATTTGTAACAGAAAGTTGTGGTTTGGATGAAGATGCCACTTCTTGAAGTGATTTGGAGTAGTGGGTCCTCCCTCCACTTAAGAACAGCTGGTGTCTTTATTTCCACCTTCATATCCACCCGTGATGCGGGGTGATTCAACTTAGTGTCAGTAAAACATTGAATTGTAGCTCTCACACAGATACTTCAATCTACTTATTAATGTTCTGTGGGGGGCGGCTTGTACCAACACACTATTTTTGGTTAATAATTTGTGTGAGTACAGTCAGCTGACTCACCTGACCATCATTACAGCTGTGGTCTTATGGATAATGTCTGAGATAATGTTTTACTGTACGTATTGTATTTAGGTTGGTACTTTTGTGTGTATGTGTGTTCTTTTATTATTTTCTATATTTATCTGCTGTGGCGTCAACAATTTTCCTTCTAGCTATCGATCTATTTATCTATCTATATGGATGGTTACAGGAGGAGCCTTAAAAAAGCATAAACATAAGATGCCAAAGGCGATTACATAATGACTCCCTATTACATGAATACATTGGATACTGTATATAGATTTTATGAGAACATGTCAGGATTCAGTATATAGCAGGGATTGTGGGCGGCGCTGAGGTTGCAGTTTTAAAGCACAGACAGTTTGGATTATGGACATGTGCACTAGTTCCCTCAAAAAACTATTCTAATTCACTGGGGGATCTTCAATGGGTGAGATGGGTGATGGGACCAGAAGACTATTAGGAGCCTCCTCAACACTGCACAATGATAGCAGCAGCCCAAAAAACTCTCCTCCATAGACAGTCTATAGATGGGTTTCACAGCCCAAACCTTTCTGCACAGGTCACGTGAGCATGCCCACAACATTGTTCCATAGAAAACCCTATAGGTGCTGTTGTTGCACCTCAGACTCCCTTCACAAAGTAATGAGCATGACTACAAAACTCCTCTATAGTGGTCTATAGGGGATTGTTACAATTCACCTTCTCCTCTTTCCTGCACATTGACCCTGCATGGATTACAGAGCATGGCCATAATTACTATAAAATAATAGTACAGGTGATGTTCACAACTTCTCTTCATTCACCTTAATTGTACATGACCCCTGGAAGGTCACAAAGCGGATGACAGTAATACTCTTCCTTAGAAGTCTATAGGTGATGTCACAGGTTCCCCTCCTGCAAAAATTGCCAAAGCTACCAACAACACTCAACAAAGAAGTTATAGAGGTGATGTCAAGTATCTTCTTCCCCTTTCCTTGTACACTGACCGCTCACAGGTGTCGTAGAGCATGCCCACAATAGTCTACAGTACAGCCAATGGCCAAAATTGTGGAAACACTTTGAGTTGTCATACACACGTACTCAACGAACAAATTACTGAGCACGTAGGTTTTAATTTACTGCAAATGTTTGCAATTATAAGTACTTGCATTTCAAGTTTGTCGTATAGTAGACAAGTGGTTGTAGTGCAGTTGGATATCCCTTAGCTTTGAATCACGGCCTCACATCTTCTTGGCAGTGTTGTCCAGAGTTGCTGGAGATCATCAGGTTAATGGAAACCATGATTGTAAATTGATTGATGCTATACCTTCTTGCTTGTGCGCTATGTTGTATCTTTAGTCTGGCCAGAGATTAATAGGGAATTATAAACTCGTTCCTTGAACAAAGGGAGCATTTCTTACGGCTGATGTGGCCTATGGGCCCAATCCTGATTGAAATTATGGATATGGTGTGAGCCAGCACCAAAGATGTCTCTGGTCTGATTGGTAGAACCTTGCGTGAACCCCTCATATATCTGTTATATGAAGCGTTGATGATGTACCTAAAAATGACCCAACAGGTATCTCTAGCATGCAACCCCCACACCATACACATACAGATGCTTCATGCGGGACGGTAGTGCGCTGCTATAGAAGGCAGTCCTCTACCTGTCGTGACGCTCAACATAGCGTACACCATTGCTACCAAATATCGAGATTCAAGTTTTGCCACTCCACATGACCGTACTACAGGCTGATTCTCTTTGGCCATATTAGGCATCTGCAAAGCTCTCGGACCTGGCGAACAGTCATATCGAGAATAAGTCTGTTAGACATCAACTTCCCGTTTAAGCAAGTGACTTGTTTGCAGCAGTCAGTTTCGATTCTGTAATGAATTCTCACATCGGTGTTTGTAGCACAGTTTTCCTCTCCAGGGTATTCTCAGATCTTGAGGTGTCCTCAACAGTGTTTGCACAGCTTGTAACCCGCCGGTGACAAGCCTTGACCCATTTTAACAGCAATCTGTGGTAGCTGTACCTTCTTTTACGAAGTTATGATGGTGCTATTTTCGTCAACCAGTCACGTCTATTCACAAAAAAACCATGACAAGAATCAGCAAAATATAACAAAAAATGTCAATTAGGTATAAAATATTAAAAGATATGAGTAAAAATAAACACAAAAAAAAACCCACTAAAGCTTCTCAGGGATTAGGTTCTGGGGGTCGTTGTCTCCTGGGGTAGGCATGTACAATTCACCAGGCCACACAGTATTAAGTCACTGTCCACACTGTGTGATTTGGGTATAATGACCGCCAGTAAGTAAAACAAAAACGAAAGCGGTCAGTAAAACAAAAATAACAAAACAGCAAAACAAATTACCCAAGCAACCCCAAAACTTGCAGTATCAGCTCACGGCCACAGCTCTACAGGCCTTTGACGTAGCGGGTCGCTCCCCAGGGTGGAGCATTGTGGGAATGTCTGAACCAGTACTTGTGCAGGACTTCCAGCTGGATGCAAATTAAAAATAGTCAGACAGACCCAGCTTCCCATGTCTGACGTCTGCTCAGCTTTTCTTAGGTGAGGTGGACAACGTGGCGTTTTTTTTAGGCGTTTTTTAGTTGCGCATGCGTTTTTTGACAGGTTTAAGAATTATCTTCATTCAAACTGGTCAAAAAACGTGTGCGTTTTTACGATCTGAAAACGCAACTAAACAAAAAAACGGCCCAAAAACGGCCCTAACTCCTTAAAAAACGCATGTGCGTCTCACCCTTAGGCAAAAATACATCTTTCTTGCCCAAAATCTGCTTTAGTGGCAGCTACTCTGCCACAGTATCATAATAGATCACAAATAAAACTCATGAAACAATATATGCCAAACAAAAAGTTATGCAAACAAAACCAAAACTGATTCTAACCTTTTGTCGTAAGTTGTCACTCATTTAGAAAAAAAGGCAATAGAACCAACAACTATTGACACAATGTAAAACAAGTTATCATAGAGGGGCACATGTACTTACCCGTCCGCTGTAGTTCACAGAAAGTGCATTGTCCCGACGATTTTTTAATGCACCCTGCCGCGAGTCACTCTAAAATCTGATTCCGATATCCTGCATGGTCACTTCCCGCTTCAGGTCCGCCAGAGTGTACTTCTTCCTGAGGTGCATGTAAGTGCATTGTCCTGCGGCACACAGGTGACAGTCTTAAAATCGGCGCTCAGTCGAATCAGTCGGATCGTTCCCCCGATTTCTCGCATGAAAACAGCGCGTTCGGTGCCAAAAAACCAACACGTGTGACACATCAATCACCAGAGCAAAACCCTGTTAAATACTGTCACAAGTCGTGCAAAACTACTGGAAACGACGGAGAGTCGTACGAAAGTGCGATCTCGCGACACCTTAGAATAAGCACCCAGAATGTTACTAATATACAAGTGACAGGATTAAATAAAAAAGACAGTTATAGTTCAGAAAACATCAAATTTTTACAAATCCAAAGTGGTTTCCACACTTTTGGCACCAGAGGTTAGGCCCTCACACTTGCGGTGATGCGTTTAAACTCGTATCACACTTGCAGCGAGTGCTGCCTGGATAACCCTCCTGAACGTGCAAAATGCAACTGCTGAAACTGACATGCTGAGTTTGCAGGATGTGGAAGTGTGAAAGGGGCCTACATGGGATATCACGGCTCATCTCTCCCGTCCCTGTAAATAGTCCTTGCACAGGTCATAGAGCCAGACAATACGGCTGACATATGACTGTTTTTCCTGGTTTGAACATAGAATTCGGCTCTATGGTTGGGATCTACAGGGTGACCAAATACACCAAAAATAAGTGGTTGCTGCTGCTATACTGTACATTAACGCAATTTACTGCAGTGAAAAAAATAAAAACCTCCGGCATGGGACCAAATATTTGGGTTTCCTTAGTTTTGCAAAAAGTGGTGGCAGTTTCATCCAAGAAGAAGGGGAAGTGCAGAAGAAACAGTAAGAGTTGGAAACAAACGCATCCGGCACAGCACAACAGCTCTCATGCGCAGGACGCCTCCATGTCAGAGGTTGTTCTAGTAATTACAAGTTTCCTGAGCTATTATCTGTCCTTTATTATTATCATAACCCAGCTGAGCGCATCATATGACTGCGACTGATTCACCCCGAAAAACCCGGGCATCCGAGCACACATGCATTATTTTCGTATAATCCTGGAGGGAAATGATGAAAACAAGATAAAAGGTTTGTCTTATATCTGGTGCGGAAGGACTTTGACTCGCTCTGGATTATTGAGGTTGTGGATCGGGACGCCATATACGTGTGATGTTACAAAACGAAACCAACATTGAGGTGGGGACTCAGTAAGATCTGATATGCTGAAAACTAAAATACCTCAGCGAAACGTCAGCTCTGTGGAGACCTGGGGGCGGGCTGCCATACATCAGGCTCCGCTCCGACAGTTCAGATGTGATGCAGGAGCGAAATCATGGAACGCCAGGACACGATGGCAATGAGGACGCAATTGTATCAGTGAGTGGCGAGGAAAGTAACATTCCTATAATACAGTATGTAGAGCACTGGACCTATGGGATCACTACAGGACCACTTGAAAAATCTTGGAGTTCTTGCATATGATGCATATACACATGTATGTTTAGTTTGCAAATTTGTAAGGCCAGAAGCAACTCAGGACCCGATCACTATCCCTCAGGCTTGCGGGTACATGTACCAAATACGTTCTAGGTCTGCACTTAAAGGTAACCTGCACAGGGACTAATTTTCAAAAAGACCGGTTACAGAAGCCCATAGAGCCTGCCAGGCAAATATGTCCTTTTTGCCTCTTAAGATTGCATTACAATATAATTGTGTGTTATAAGTACCTTGCACCCTGACAGAAGTCTCTGTGTAGTCCAGGGGGGGTTTGGTTGGTGCATTCAAAAAAACCAGTGACTTGTCTGTGCGCAGACTCCTCAGCTCTAAGTCCAAACCTTTGTGCCTCCGTACAGCTCCTCCGCCCCCACTGATATCAGCTCACCGGGCGTGTGAGAGAATGTGAAGAAGAGTGAGGGAAGGAGCTGTACAGGAAGCACAAAGTTGGGGCAGGCTGAGAGACTGAGATTTCACGGGGAGCAGTAAAGACAAGTCACATGTGTTTTTTGATTGAATGACATCAAGCACCAAAGCCAGCCCTGGAAACTACATAAGAGATTCGTCAGGTTTGCAAGGTAGGTTATAACACACATTAATGGTAAGCAAATGCTTGAAAAGGCACAGAAAGTGCAGGTGTTAAGGGGCTTACTGCCACCAGGTTCTCTTTAAGTGCACAATTCCTGGGTGATGGGTACCGATCACTGCATTTCCGTGGGAAAAAAAACAAATGAACGCCCCCATGCGGAGTCAAAGCATTACATGTGACCGAACCCTTCAGGCTGTTAACAGATCATAAGGTGTTTATTAAGGCTGTGTTTACAAGTGCATTTACAATGGAACAGCATGAGGAAGAGAACGAATTGCCTTAGAACATGCTGTTAATATTTGCGTTAGTTAAAGGGAACCTGTCACACAGTTTTGAACATATAAAGTAGTGTAAAAAATTGTTTTTCCATCAATTCCCCATAAATCCACTTTATTATCGTACATGGTATGACAGTAAGATCTCGCAGGGAGTGGTGTGTCCTCCTCAGCGAGTCCAAAAGATCATCCCCATACTTTCACAACTCAAGCTTCATGTATGTGATCCGGATGATTGTCATTTGAGGTTCGTTACCCTCAAAAATTTTCAAAATCTATCCATGTATGTATCTGATCACATGAAATCAAAAGAAGCCTTCGGTGGACCTCGTTCTCCAAACCCGATGGAGGCTGCGGTGATTTCATATGATCAGACTACAGAGGTATATTTGGATTTTAGTGGGTTAAAGAACCTTTAAAATAAATCACCTCACATATAACCTGCTATGCGTGCTTCATGGTAAGAAGAATGCATAGGGATGGGGAGGAGGAGGATTGACACGGACAGCGGGACAACTATGATCAGGATTGTCCCATGAATCTCGGATGGAGTGGGAGGGTAAAAACATACTCTAAGGTTAGACATGGGTAATGTACGGCCAGAGGGATCAAATCCACCCCTCTAAAAATATCTCTGACCAGCCGCAAGAGATTGTTGAAAAAATTGAGTACCCTCCCTATCAATAATTAATGATTGCAATTCGGTCCTCCATATTTTCTTGAATCATTGTAAGTTTTATTTAAAGTTTTTTTTTAATGTATGGAGGGTTATATACTGAATATAGATAGGTATGTATTAGGTATGGACTAGAACTTGGAGGTCGGAGGGGAGACGAGCATCACCCATCCCCTCCCGGCTGTGATCCGCCCCAGGATCCAAGTCCGGTGAGCACACGGATGTGGAATGCTCCGTAGAGTGAGCGAGCTCCGGGATCCCCGTGGTGGATGGGGTTACTGTCTATCCTAAGCATCATTGTGTAAGGTAGGAACCTACAGCAAGGGCTAATGGAAACACACATCATGGCTGGCAGAAAGCGCCCCCCTGTGGGCGGGAGCATCTCGGCTCCCTCACATGTAAATCCGGACGTTTGGATTTCTGTCAGGACAGTGAACGCTGAGGACCCGCAGAGACTGTGCATCATCTCTCTGCAGAGCGCAGGGAATGGTAATTGGTTGATAAAACAATTCTGACGGTACATGAGATTATTTATACCCGCTCTGTGCAGGAGGCGGCAGGCCGCGCTGTGCCATGATTAGAGGACTGTGCCGATGTTAGAGAAATAAATGTAGCTCAAAAACTGCTGCCAAGAGTCTAAAGGCGCATACACCAAAGATAAGTGCAAAATGGAGGGTAACATCCACAGGAGGGAAACTGTGAACCCGGTAGGGGAGAGGGTGTTGGAGCCGTCGCATGACTTGCAAAGAACCTCTTACCTTTATACTTTAAAGGGAGGAAACCCTGTCAGCAGTGTCACCATGCAACCAGTGTTATGATTCACCCTGAGAGATGTGGGAACATACCGCTGTGTTGTATTGTTGTTAGTAGCAGCAGGACGATGAAATATGGATTTTACCATGATTGTACCTTCTCCAATGTGCCCATTGGGGGGGTTGTCCTCACACTGCGTGCTCTGTGTATGCAGGCCAATGTAAGGTATTGTCCTTGAGAAGACTGTCGTGGTACCTTAGTATATGTTGTTTTTGTTCGTAGCAGAAGGGACTGAATGATAGGTGGGTCGGTTTGCCCCCCGGAGTTCAGCTTGTGTCATAGTCCTGTGCAGGGAGCTATTCTCATCACTACAGACATAACATTGATGACTGTGCTGCCGGTTGTGGAGAGGCAGTGAGGTTGAGTAGTTACGGATCTGTCATGCTGGAGTCGTAGTCCTGCAGCATCTGAGAGCCACAGGCTGCCATCTCGCTGTGAAAAGCAGAATGGGGGTGAGGGGCCTGATAGTGTTGGGGTGTCAGGCTGCGCCGTTCTGTTGGTCTATCTTTCTTTTGGTGGTTCCATGTTGCATAATTTAGGGTTATGGATAGAGCTTTGGCTGGCTGGACCTCCACCAGACAGAGGAACTGTCACATGGGCCGGTCCTTTATATCTCCAGCTAAAAATAACCCCCCCTGGGAGGGCAAGTACAGATCTTCACCGACTGGGAACTATGTGAAATATGTGTTCATTTCTTAATTATGAGTAAGAATGAAAGCAAATTCCAACCCAGTATGACAGCCATGCGAAGAGGGAGAGTCAGCCGCGGCTTGAAGCGCCTCACGCCTGACCTGAGCTCTAAATGGGCTCACCAGAGCAGGGAGGGGAATCCTCAGAACATCACGCAACCCGCTCTGGGGCGCCCAGAGCCTGACAAGAGCCTGAAAGCAAGTGTGGTGTGAACCCTAAATGAGCGCGTCGCCCCCCAGATACTTACTTACGTTTACGGGAACACTAACCTATGGAGAGTGTAAGGAAGTGAATCATATTTTACAAAAATTCTAAGCTCCAAACTTGTAGAACAAACAATTCTCCAAGCGGAAGGCTTGATATATATCCAACCTAGATCCAACTTCTGTGAGCTCAAAGGGAACCTGTCAGCCAGGTGAGACCACAGACTGAAACTGTGGCATATTCCCTAGTGAGTCAGTACATACACACAGGCTGCAGACAAGTTCCTCCGTTCATATACACACAAAAGTTAGTAGCAGCGGAGACTGTGAACATGGATAGTAGCTCTTCCCAATGCACTGGGGCGCTGAAAAGTACACACTGTTGACGGGAAAGAATTAGATATGTTGCGGTGTGTGATGTATTTCCCTGGAGAGATGTGTAATATACACTGTCTATGCTGTAGTAGCAGCAAAACGGTGGCCTGTAGTGTTCTGTAAGTGCAAGAGGGGTAGTCCTGCTTGTGGTCTGGTATCTTAAGGCAGTGTTATGTTTATGTCCTAGAGAGAGTGTAACTCATACCTTTGTGTATGGTATAGTAGTAGCAGACAGCAGCATGTGAAATATGAATGATATTCCAAGATTGTGCTTCTCTAAAGTGCAAAAGGGGGGGCAGCTGGGGGCGTACTCACACTGCTGTGCCTTGGTCTCTACAGGCAAGTTTTGTACCTGTCCCTAGAGAGAAAGTGTATATGTTGTGGATGTTAGTAGTAGCAGCCGAATGTGAAATATTAATATATTATTGTCCAGGATGTAGCGTCTCAAAAGTGCACGGGGGGCAGCGTTTCAAAATATACATCAAGGGAGGAATAAACTGTTTTCTATAGCGTTGAACTGCTTACCACCTCCCCACCTTCTGAACTAACACCCAAGCAGAAGAACGATACCAGCAGTTTTGGTTTTGGAACTACAGCAATCAGTCAGGAGGCAGAGGGGAGGAGACATTGAGAGCTCGCTGACATTGGGTAGACTGTGTTCACCACTTTTTGGCAGACTGTGTTTTAGAACATTGCAAGTCAAATGGAAGGGAGGGTTTGGATGTATACATGGGGGTTCACTAAAACGCATGAGACATATATGAGATGGTAACACGTTTGGCACTTGAGGCAATAGCATATGTATTCTGTATGTGAGATGGGGCTGAGCCCCTCCCCATCACGCACGATTGCTTGAGTTTTCTTACGGAATGTGTGAACGCAGCCACAGAGACGTTTTGGGCCCGAGTGTTACATCAAGATGATTTATCAGTTATTGTCATTTTTGGATACTATAACGCTACAAATAGGATCTGTGATACATCCTATCTATGGGGACGAGTGATTCTCAATGAAGCGTGTACCAGTGGATGGACACGTCCATGATGGTTTGCCGCATGTTATAGGTTGTCATCGCGCACTCACAATGCTGTTCCCTTTCTTGGTGGTTCTTGGTACATTGTACACATCCTGAGCTGGAGGAGGGACTGTACATGTCAAAGAAAAGTAGTGAATCCCTTGGCGTGACTGCGGTATACTAAAAAGCACATACGGGACGTTAAATTTTGGTTGGCATGTACTTTAATTTTTGCTCACTTCCATGGTGCTTTGTGCCTATTGTTCCAACTTATTTTTCTGCCTAAAACTGTCTCCTTTGAAGTTCGACATTTTTCTGCAGTGCGTCCCCGAGTTGTTCAAATGACACGCAAGATGTCAAAGTAGGAAAAAAGTCAACCAATGTGGTTGCAAATCTACCCCTGCCCCTTACTAGGCAAGAATATAGTGTTGAAGGGATTGCGACTATTGGAGAATATTGCAAATAAGCCTCCTGGGCCATCCTGGTTGCGATCCAACTCGCCTCTCTAAAGGTATGCCCTGGATATGAGGCTGCAGGGGGTCAGGGTTACAGTCTTGTCATGTTATCAACAGATTGATAACCGACATGTACCAGCAACCCGCCCCTACACCCCCCACTGAAATCCAATTTATAATCATTTATGTGATCTAAAGAGTCTGGAAGTGGAGTATGGGGTGATTACTCTTCTGTTGATCAGCCTTTTACCCTGGGAGATGGTGACGTACAGGGGATACAATCTATTACTCTCTGTTATCAGCCTTTTCATCTGGGGAAAGGTTTACATGTTCAGTGGGAATAAAAATCTTACCTCAGTTATCGCATTATATCCTGCGGGAGAGGAGACGGTACGGGGGTTTAAATCTATTACTCTCAGTTATCAGCCATTATATCCCTGGGGAGAACGTAGAATGTACAGGGGGGTACAATCTATCTATCTCAGTTATCAGCCAGTATATACTGGGGAGACGGTGACTGTTACAGGGGTATACACTCTATTACTCTCTTTTATCAGCCCTTTCATCCTGGTGAGGAGGAGACTGTTCAGGGGGATATACTTTATTGCCTCCATGTCACACGTTAATGGCATAATGTAATTGTACTGTACGTAAGCATGCTCTCTCATCATAATACAGGAGTCCCCGGCTTACGTACAAGATAGGGTCGGAGGTTTGTTCTTAAGTTGAATTGTACTGTAAGGCGAAAACTGATATTTTATAAGTGGTAGATCCAGGACCAAAAAAATTGTTGGCTCCAGGACCAACTTGGAGTTGAAACATTTTTGCCCTGTAATTACCAAGGATTATCAATAAAGCTTCATTACAGACACCTCAGCTGATCATTGCAGTCTGGGACTATGACGCACACAAACAGAGAGCTTCACCAGAGGTAAGAGGGGCAGCTCTGTAACTAGGGTTGTCTGTAAGTAGGGTCTGTCATTAAGTCGGGGACTGCTGCTAAGTAGATCTACAAGATAGTAGTCACACCAGGTGATGAACAGTAATAAAACTTTATTCCCAGAAGCAATGCAGAGGGAGACTGGTGAATTCTTACAAGATCATTTGTTCTTTTGCAAATTTTTTTAAGTTCGGCTGGATTTTTAGTCGGATACGTAGCAGAGTGGCTATTGGATCTTTTTAAATGTACATTGTGATACACTGGTTCTCTGTTGTGGGGGTTTTGTAATTATTTGCAACTTTTGAGGTGTCATTTCGGGTCGTGGCACTTTGCTGTCCGTCCACATAAACAGTCTTAATTTGCTGTTAACACAAGGCACGAACAGAATAAAAAGATCTGTCTTGGAATTCGGAAAGAACCTTTACGTAGAAAACACCCACGGTTAATTTCCTTAAGAGCTGGCACAGTCGCAAAAATGCATCCAAAACTGTCCCCAAAAAATGTTTTAAAAAAACATGCAAAAAGAAAGAGAAAAAAGAAAACAGTCAGTTAAAGATAAATGTTTCCCTATTAGTGTTGATAAGACTGTGCTGATTATCCCCATCAGTAGCATCTAGCCAGAAGAATGTTGTGAACTGAATGCAGCTGTCTGAAGGTGTTTCAATATTGAACAGCCAGAGCCCCGGTATAGTTGTGCCAACCAGCTCCAGCGTGTACTTGCCACGCACTTGACAGAGTGTAAGGGTATTGTAAGTGCTCCATCCTAAATTAAGAGCACTCCTGAACGCTCCTAGATTAATAAGTATCTCGTCATCTCGGAAAGCAAGGCAAAAGAGGAATACGCCGCGCCTGCGCTGTAGAACAAGTGGAGGGCAGGGGTATTCAGAGCGCTCAGCGTGGCGGCACGGAGGGGGCAGGAGGCCATTGTTTTTGCATCAGAATAATAACCGGTTTGGCATTTTTGAAGCTCTATGCTGTCGTGGGTTTATTGGTGAGACACGGGAATTTGGGTAGCAGTGGCCGGGCAGAGGATGTGCTCATATATTTCTAGGGATGGGAAGGAGAGTGACTACTGCTCACTATCTATCTAAAGAGAGCAGATAAAATGAACTGTGTTGCTTTGTAGTTACAAGGAAAGCTGTTACTCCTGTTATCAGCCATTTCTCTGGGGAGAGTGCAATGTACATGGAGGTACAATCTAATTTTTAACACCCCTTTTGCTATAAGCCATTTCATCCGGAGGAGGAGAGGTGGACTACATGAAGGGGGTTGCTAATCTATTACTATTACTCTATGTTTCAGCCATTTCATTTGAGAAGAGATGAATGTACAGGAAGGGGTACAATTAATAACATTCTCATATGGGGAGAGCGTTGATTTACCGGAGGGGGATACAATCTATTACTCTCTGTTATCAGCAATTTCATCCGAATGTAGGAAAATTGAATGTTCTCTTATTTTGTTGCGTTTGATACTCTGCCATAGCTGTTGTATCTAATTGATAATGTCTGGCTGAGCCTCGGTATCGAAGGGCATAATGTACTTAGTAGTAGCCACTATGATAGTAAGACTCAGCTTCCAAGAGTCATGTGTTGATGGGACTTGTGGCTGATGTGTCAGCTTCTCGCGTAGCCGATGTCAGGAAGTTCCTGTAATGTCTCCAGGTTGGCGAGGAGGGTTTGTGGTTTCCCACTATGATATTATAGAGTATGTGTTTTTTATTGTGGGTCTCCATTGTAGCAGTGGCCCCCCCCCCCCCCCCCCCCCAATAGCTGCGAAATCATATTGTTTAGTATCTCTATCCGCAGATTCAAGTGTCGAGAACAGTGTTGTTACTTCTTGCGTTACACAGAAGAGGGGGAGATCTGCGGTCAGGGGGAGGATCAGAAGTAAGTAACGATTACTTAAAGTCAACAAATTGGGGCTCCCAGGTTTTTAGAGCGGAGGCAGGGCTTTGGGTTGCAGATCATACATCAAAACAGCACCTAGCTATAAGAAGAAGAAATATCTGATTTAGCAAGTAATTATATTAAATATTCGTATTAGATTCTTTTGTTTTATACTAACTCCAAAAAAATAAGGAAATGTCATCCAGGGTTTGCCAATGCAGGCTGCAGCCAGGGTTATGTATGTCCCTGGAGAGATAAGCTAACCTTTTTGTGTATATTTTAGTAGCAGTCAGGAACGATGAGATATTAATATCCAGGACGTGTGGATTTCTGCAGGCACTGGGGGTCGGTTGGCTCCAATGCTGTGCGATGTGCGTCTCTGCAGCCGGGGTTAGGTATTGTCAATGGAGAGATTGTCTATCTAGCCTCTGTGAGTTGTTTGTTAGCAGCAGGAATGTGATATATGGATTGATATACCACAATTGTGGGCTTCTTCAAATGCACAGGGGGTGTTTGCCTCACACTGCTGTGATCTGTAGCTATATGCAGCCGGATGTTAGGTATTATTGCACTGGAGAGCATGTCTAATCTAGACCTAGGTGTAGGTTGGTTTGTAGCAGCAGGAATGTGAATAGGATTATTATACCACAATTGTGCTTCTCAAATGCACAGGGGGGTGTTGCTCACAACTGCTGTGATCTGTGCTCTCTGAAGCCGGGGTTAGTATGTACATGGAGCAGATTGCTCTCTAACCAGGGCTTCAGTGTAGTAGGTTGTTAGTGGCAGCAGACTGCGAAATCTGGATCCTATTCCAGGATTGTTCTTATCCAAGTTGCACGGGGGGGGGTTTCCTCTCATGCAGTCATCCGGCAGCGCGGCACATGTTAGTCTCAGATGTGTCCTGGGCTTTTGGTGTTCAGACTGGCGCATACTTTTATGCCATAAATATACAGGTACAGTATAGACTCGTTGGTAGGTTATATTTGACATTTTGGTTAGCTGTATTTGGAGATCTATCCACTGCTGCCTAGTAAGCAAAAACACACAAAAGAATGAGTGTCAGTACAGAGGCAGCGGCGGGGCCGATTTGAGGTGATCCACGACATACGTCATGTAGAGACATGACTCTTCCTCGTCATCCACGTAATGAGGGGACGGTGAGCGATCTGGTATTATTCATGCCTCTTATCTCTTGTCTTGGTATTTGAATGGAGCCGGGAGATTTTAGTATGTGGAGCGGACAGAGCAATCATCCATGCAGGACAATAACAATACCGGACGAGATTGGAGGACTGTGTGAATCAACGTCTGAATAGGCGTCTTATTATGAGTGTCCGTGTCGCATCTGAAAGGCCGCGTTGGGCGCTGGGAAAAGTTTCCATTTGACGATGGGAAAGTTCACAAGAATAACTGATTTTCAAAAAAAAAATTGCTCAACAATGTGGTTATAACTTTATTGCTGGTAAATCTAAAAGAGATCAACACTAAATACAAGCCCTTTTTTTACTATTTTGTTGGGCGTAATTCATGGGCATAGATAATGAGGTCAGCATAGGAGCACCACCCCCTAGAAACCAGACCATAGGTCTTATGATAGTAGGTGGGATCTCTTGCAGCAGTCAGCTGCAGACGCCTATTGCGTCCCATGAGTCGATGGTGCCACGGCGGACCTGAGCCTATTATTCATTCATATGGTGTCCGCAACGCGCGCACAACACAGGAGGTCCTCAGCAAGCACGCAACTCCGACCTGATCAATTGTCCTGTGCTCCTCTCTTCTACAGAGTCGATGAAAGTCGAGGCGCAGGTGATTACACGGTGGGATTATCGCTTCCCTTGGCAGGTTTCACGCGCACACAAGATGCGATCTCTAGTTGAAATGGATATGACTCATTGCCAGCACGAACACGGGCCCCGAGCGGAGATTCTTCATGACCGAGTACAGAACAGCGAGTCGTCTATTAATAAGATCTATCTGTGAATAGGATACAAGAGTTCCTACAAAGGATCATTCCAATATGCCACAGATTTGAATTTATTAATTTAGAACTCCATCCCATCATTTTTGGGGGGAGATGAAATACCTGAAACAAATGAGCGTGAAGGAATGGCCGCTTTCTCTAAACTACACGCCCCAAAATGTAACTATCATCTACATTGTTCATCTTAAAGATCTATCGTCTGCAGTTATTCTTCCGGCCTTCCCCATACACATGCATCCTCACCCCATCTTAATTGCGAACAATTAGGACCCAACAAGTGTAAATACTTAATTCAATGGGACAGAGGGTTGAGAATTTAAATAGATATGGCGGACTTAAAGATCATTGTTGGGCCATATGGTTTCTGCTTAGCTTTTACTTTGACCACAATGCCTCATGTATACACACAAATTATCTATTATTATGTCTTATGTGTCTGTCTATGTCCCGTGATTTGTAAAGTGGTTACAGAAATAAAAGGTTATTTTATTTTGGTATTCAGGACCAATCTAAGTGTACAGTCACATACAAGAGATGTGTGACTCAAAAGACGACTCAAGGACTCGGGGGATTTCTGAGAGTCGTCTTCCTCTACACCTGAGGGGATCTGTGTTTGATGGAACGATGGTGGTAAGACATGTTCACAAGTTCATCGCTTGAAGCGGGACGGAAACAAACCACCGCAGGAAGGAGTGAAGGGGAAAGTCGGGGTTGGCAGAGACGCTTTTGTAGAAGCCGAGTGCTGAAGGTGGAACAGACCGAGCGTGGAGCAATCAATGCAGTACATGGTGCCTCCACAACACCTCTGCCATTCATCCCCTTGTGCACCGGGCGAGGCACCTGCTGTCATTTAAGTCCTGGGCATGGTGAGATCTCAGGGAAGAGACCAGAAATGAGTCTTTTAGACTTGGAGTGGAAAAACAACCTCTTTCAAAACGAACAAGGGGTTACCCATCCTCGCATTTTCAGTTTCTCTTTCAGTTGCGCTATGGTTATGAACATATTATAGACATGTCTAAGATATGACGTCATAAGCTTATACATGCGGCATACAGTTTTGCCCCATATAGACTCTTTGTCCATGTTCGGCCATTTTCGTTGAGCATTTTTGTAGCGTATTTAACAAAAAACTGTTGCAGACATCACCGTTGGCCATAAGGGGTTTCTTACGTTTTTGATGTCTGATACTTGTGTCCTGTGGTGACCGTCTGTGTCTCAAGTTGTAATGGTCACATGGATCAATAGCCCTAAACTATATGTTGAAGTCTCGGAAAGGTTGCTATGTCCCTCTTTGTTTCCTCCTGTAGGGTCTGCAAATTAAGTGTAGGTTGGCCTTCAGTCTGTTCCTTACCGGCCGACCCCTATACAAGCAGTGCCAGCTATCCTGTTATACCCATGGTATCCGGACTATTGCTCTGCTCTTCTTGTCTCCTACCCGTTCCCAGCCTCGGTTCTCCAAGATCAATGGCCAACACTGGTTTGGTCCTATGCACCTTGCTACATCGACCTTTATCTTGTCTCTTGAATAGTATGTTATCCAACCATGGTTGCTACTGTGCATTGGCAATCTTAACATGTCTGGGTCAGCTATCCCTACACCACGACTACTACAAGAGGGTACGACCTGAGGAACCAGTCCAGCCCAAGTCAAGACCTCTGCATGGGGGTAAAGCGTTTGGTAACAAACCAGTGGGCCTTCTAATGTCATGTATGTACACAGTGACTGCACCAGCAGCAGAATAGTGAGTGCAGCTCTGGAGTATAATACAGGATGTAACTCAGGATCAGTACAGGATAAGTAATGATATGTATGTACACAGTGACTGCACCACAGTGACAGCAGCAGAATAGTGAGTGCAGCTCTGGGGTATAATACAGAATGTGAACACTTAGGTTTTCATCTGTAATTGATTCCTAAGGTTTCTGTTTTGCAGTTTCCGTTTATAATTGGATGAATAACGTAACCATATTTTTTTCCCGGTGATTTCAGTAGCCTTGCAATGCTATCCTTTTTACCATCTTCTGTTAGCCCCTCTGTTACTTGAACAAATGCCGTAGTTGG
>CM033651.1:12321144-12365561 GCA_019512145.1 Engystomops pustulosus
CCATCTTCTGTTAGCCCCTCTGTTACTTGAACAAATGCCGTAGTTGGAATAAGAAAACGGATGACTCTAAAATCGGAAAACAGAAATTTACTGACGCTAACGAAAGCAAAGTGTAAACTCAGGATCAGTACAGGATAGTAATTGTCATGTAGTACACAGTCTGAAGCACCAGACAGAATAGTGAGTGCAGCTCTGGAGTATTAATACAGGATGTAACTTAGGATCAGTACAGGATAAGTATGTCATGTATGTACACAGTGACTGCACCCGCGCAGAATAGTGAGTGCGATCGGGGGTTTAATACAGGATGTAAACTCAGGATCAGTACAGGATAAGTAAGTCATGTAGTACACATGACTGCACCAGCAGCAGAATAGTGAGTGCAGTCTGGAGTATATACAGGAGTGTAACTCAGGATCAGTACAGGATAAGCATGTATGTATGTACACAGTGACTGCAACCAGCAGAGAATAGTGAGTGCAGCTCTGGGGTATAATACTGGTGAACTCAGGATCAGTTACAGGATAAGTAATGTCAGTATGTACACAGTGACTGCACCAGCAGCAGAATAGTGAGTGCAGTCTGGAGTATAGTATAGGATATAACTCCGGATCAGTACAGGTAAGTAATGTCATGTATGTACACAGTGACTGACACCAGCAGAATAGTGAGTGCAGCTCTGGAGTATAATACCGGATGTAACTCAGGACAGTACAGGATAAGTAATGTCAGTATGTACACAGTGACTGCACCAGCAGAATAGTGAGGTGCAGTCTGGAGTATAATACAGGATGTAACTCAGGATCAGTACAGGATAAGTAAGTCATGTATGTACAAAGTAACTGCACAGCAGCAGATAGTGAGTGCAGCTCTGGAGTATAATACAGGATGTAACTTGGATCAGTACAGGATAGTAATGTCATGTATGTACACAGTGACTGCACCAGCAGCAGAATAGTGAGTGCAGCTCTGGGGTATAATACAGGATGTAACTCAGGATCAGTACAGGATAAGTAAGGTCATGTGTGTACACAGTGACTGCACCAGCGAATAGTGAGTGCAGCTCTGGAGTATAATACAGGATGTAACTCAGGATCAGTACAGGTAGTAAGTAATGTATGTATGTACACAGTGACTGCACCAGCAGAATAGTGAGGAGCTCTGGAGATATACAGGATGTAACTCAGGATCAGTACAGGAATAAATAATGTCATGTATGTACAAAGTAATTGCACCAGCAGAGCATAGTGAGTGCTGCTCTGGGGTATAATACAGGATGAACTCAGGATCAGTACAGGATCAGAATGTGATGTACACAGTGACTGCACCAGCAGCAGATAGTGAGTGCAGCTCTGGGTATAATAGAGGATGTAACTCAGGATCAGTACAGGATAAGTAATGTCATGTATGTACACAGTGACTGCACCAGCAGCAGAATAGTGAGTGCAGCTCTGGAGTATAATACAGGATGTAACTCGGATCAGTACAGGATAAGTAATGATATGTATGTACACAGTGACTGCACCACAGGACAGCAGCAGAATAGTGAGTGCAGCTCTGGGGGTATAATACAGAATGTGAACACTTAGGTTTCATCTGTAAGTGATTCCTAAGGTTTTGTTTTGCCGTTTCACGTTTATAATGGGATGATAACGTAACCATATTTTTCCCGGTGATTCAGTAGCCTTGCATGCTACTTTTTTCCATCTTGTTAGCCCCTATGTTATTGAACAAATGAGTAGTGGATAAGACACGGATGACTCTAAAATCGGAAAACAGAAATTTACTGACGCTAACGAAAGCAAAGTAACTGTTTTTTAAATGCACCCGTTACAGGTATCTGATTTACAAAAATGCATACTTTGCTATTAATGTATCCGCCCAGAGTTTACATTTCAATTATTATTTTTTTTAAACGAAAACTGCTAAAGTGAAGCCAAAATACAGATGGGAATTGGCTCCATGAGTATACATGAGATATATGTATATAGTGTTATCCGCTGCTCTTAGGTCTCTTCTTCCATCCCTCAGTGATCTTTCTCCACAGTCAGGAGTGACTCACCAGTCACAATGTCACGGGCTGAATTCCCACACGGCTGCATAATATTTACACAGCGATCTCCTCTCCCTGCTCTCCTGAGCCCCCTGGGAGAACTTGAGCAGCAGTTTGGTCACAGGTGTGGATCCTGTGCCTGCACCCTGAAATCGTAATCATGCCCCCCAATAATGACACCCCTCCTCAAACAATACAAACAAACAGAAATGTGTATTTATTGTGAAAAGCTAAACCTGTGCAGCCTCTTCTCATCTTGAAATGACTGATTGGGCTAGAAAAAGAGGGACCGAAGCCCCTCCCCTTTTCATAAACCATGCCCCCCCTCCATCCTCTGCATATTGTGGTCTTCAGTCCTCCCAAATATTGTGGCCTCCCTCCTTTGCATATTGTGGCTCCTTGTCCTAAATCCTCCCTTACATTGTGGCCCATCTCTCCTCCTAGGTATTAAACGAAAAAATCTTTCCTTTTCATTGTTCCCCTGCAGCCGTCCTCTATCCAGGGCTCTGAGCTGACTCGGAGGAGAGGGCAGGGTCACCCAGGGAGAGAAGCTACCTCCAAAATTCTCTGTACAGAGATGTGTAGAGGTAGCTCCTCTCCTTGGCTGGCCTGCCCAGAGCCCCAGGGGAGGAAGCAGGACTGAAGGAGAATGATGGAAAGGTAAGTAGAGTTCTTTTTTTGTTTCATCAGAGACAAAGGCAGAAGAAGCTGATCCCACCTCCTGGTCTCGGCCCCTCTACATCACGGGACATTCTCCCGAAATTATTGATAACAGAGTAATAGATTGTTATCAGCCATTTCATCCTGGGGAGAGCTAACTATACAGAGGGGGAAACAGAGAGTAATATCAGCCATATACCTGATGACCCCCCCGGATGTAAGTTCCACATATCCAGTGGGTGTTCTGTCTGGGAATGTTCCTGTGATAACGTCTCATACCCTCTCTATTCTTCAGGAGGGCTGCGTGCACGTAACGGAGCTTGTGACAGGCAGTGAATGTCGCAGTGACGTCACCGGTTGATAGACACATAAGAAAACCAGGATCGGCAGGCGTGACTCAGCCGCTCAAGTGGAAACTGTGAAGTGATCAGCACAGGAGGGAGCTGCTGCAGATGACATGTCAGTCACATCTCCATCTGACAGGAACCCCAAATTAACCCCTCACTGAGCTATAAGGACGACACATCCATCACATGCTGCCCCATATATACAGACAATAGTGGAATGAGGCTACATCAGTCGCCTGAGTAGAAAATAGTGGCAATTACCTACTACTACCAGTGTTGCTGACGCACATTCAGAAGGAAGGCTCATCCTATGTACAGACAGTGGTGGAGTGAAGCTACTATGGAGAGATTTTCATAGCAACTTCTCCTGGCCAGGATGGCAGCAGAATTGTCCCCCAGATGTTTTTACTTTGCTGAAGCACATCTCCACACTGCACCCCTAGAGCTACCACATACATTACAGTGTCCCTGGAGAACCATGTTCCACACTGTGCTCCCAAATAATATATACACACATCATAACACAAAACTGTGACCCCTCAAAATACTATATAATATTTGTTATACCCTAATTATTATATTCATTCTTAGTTGCCCTCACTATTCTGCTAGTGGTGCAGTCGCTGTGTACATACATGACATTACTTATCCTGTACTGATCCTGAGTTACATCCTGTATTATACTCCAGAGCTGCACTCACTATTCTACTGGTGGTGCAGTCACTGTGTACATACATGACATTACTTATCCTGTACTGATCCTGAGTTACATCCAGTATTATACTCCAGAGCTGCACTCACTATTCTGCTGGTGCAGTCACTGTGTACATACATGACATTACTTATCCTGTACTAATCCTGAGTTACATCCTGTATTATACTCCAGAGCTGCACTCACTATTCTGCTGGTGGTGCAGTCACTGTGTACATACATGACATTACTTATCCTGTACTGATCCTGAGTTACATCCTGTATTATACCCCAGAGCTGCACTCACTATTCTGCTGGTGGTGCAGTCCCTGTGTATATACATGACATTACTTATCCTCTACTGATCCTGAGTTACATCCTGCATTATTCTCCAGAGCTGCACTCACTATTCTGCTGCTGGTGCAGTCACTGTGTACATACATGACATTACTTATCCTGTACTGATCCTGAGTTACATCCTGTATTATACCCCAGAGCTGCACTCACTATTCTGCTGGTGGTGAAGTCACTGTGTACATACATGCTGTACTGATCCTGAGTTACATCTTGGGGCGTAACTAGGAGAGGAAGGGTCCCATAGCAGACTTTTGAGTGGGGCCCTTCTCCCACTTAAAAATGTACATACGGTATTACACTTGTACACAAATGTACATACACATTTATATACCTACACACTGTGAGACACTGAAGGGGTTAACTGTGGATGGGTGGTATGTTTCCCCTAGGTTTTCCTATTATGCAAGGCCTTAGTGCTGAGGTTGTGGTGTCCAGCACTTTGGACACAGGTGGTGGGAACAGCCTAATCAGCCTGCATAAAGCTGCCTAGCAGAGCTGAGAGTGTGGTCTCTCTCTGAAAGGAGGCTGGAGAGCACACAGCCCTGACCTCTGTGCCTAGAGCAGCCAAGTGATTGTGTATAGTGGTGAGTTAGTGGAATACCTGTATAGTTAGCACCCTGACGGGTAGGATTTTTTGTTTATTTAATGCCTGAGTGTAAAGGCTGTTTTATTTTGCTGCTGCAATAAACACAGGCGAGACCTGTTTTGGACTAAAACTTGGTGTCACTGTCTTGAACTGCATCACAGCACCCCGCTACCACGGTCTCTACTGGGCTAAACCCCCACAACACAAACATAGACTTCTTCACTCATACTCTTACATTTACACATTTATGCACATATTTATACACTTGTAAACACATGCACACATGGTGGACATCCTCCATTCTTTAGTGTCAGGTCAGATGACCGGGCCGATTGACACTGTAGGTCCCATAGCGGCTGCTACTACTGTAGTTACACCCCAGATCTAGACCTGTAGTTTTAGTAGCTTCTGAACCATAAAACTATTAAACCCTCGGGGAGAATGTGGGGTGTGAATACTTATGCACTGTGAGGAATGCAGATCACATAGTAGTCTTTACATACTGTGTAAGGTTTATAACCCTAAGGACATAGTGACTATATTCACATGAGTCATTTCTGTAACATTTGTTGTCGCAATTTTTGCTAAAATAACGCACATTCGCCATAGTTACGGGAATCTGAACAAACAACTGTAAGAAATATTTTTCACATGCATCTTGTCCTGATCACACAGCTGCAGGGGTTGTCACATTGTAACATTTTGCCTCTGGAATGTTTTGCCTTACTGACAGCAAGCAGAGATCTTTAGAATAGTGACACATTGTGGGGGAATTAATTAATGTGACAGTGCAGAGCTGTCACCACTAGTCTTGTACTGCACCAGATTCATCACTGTGATAATGAATTTGCCGACCTCTACTTTTTGACCTGCTTTCAGCTGGTCCAAATTGTGCGCCACATTTTGGCACACCTTTGTCGGACGAGTTTAAAAACGCCCAAAAAATGGTCTAAAAGCCTTAATTATTGTGTCGTAAAAGCATTTTAGACAGTTTTTTGCAGCAAATCCATCATTTTCTGACGCAGTAGCATTAATGAATTTCCCCCATTGTAACAGAAAGTTGCTGGTTTTGATGAAGATGCCACTTCTTGAAGTGATTTGGAGTAGTGGGTCCTCCCTCCTCTGTAAGAACAGCTGGTGTCTTTATTCCACCTTCATATCCACCCCGTGATGCGGGTGATCACTTATGTGTCAGTAACACATTACATTTGTAGCTCTTCACACAGATACTTCTAATCTACTTATTAATGTCTTGTGTGGGGGCGGCTTGTACCAACACACTATTTTTGGTAATAATTTGTGTGATACAGTCAGCTGACTCACCTGACATCATTACAGCTGTGTCTTTTATGGATAATGTCTGTAGATAATGTTTTATCTGTACGTATTGTATTTAGGTTGGTACTTTTTGTGTGTATGTGTGTTCTTTTATTATTTTTCTATATTTATTCTGCTGTGGCTCAACAATTTTCCTTCTCAGCTATCTATCTATTTATCTATCTATATGGATGGTTACAGGAGGAGCCTAAAAAAGCATAAACATAAGATGCAAAGGCGATTACATAATGACCTCCCTATTTACATGAATACATCGGATACTGTATATAGATTTTATAGAACATGTCATGATTCAGTATAGCAGGGATGTGGGCGGCTGAGGTGCAGTTCTTAAAGCACAGACAGTTTGGATTATGGACACTGTGCACTAGTTCCCTTCAAAAAACATCCTAAACTTCCTGTGGGGGATCTTACATGGTGACTGTGATGGGACCAGAAACTACTGTGAGCCTCCTCCACCTGCACAATGATAGCGCATGCCCACAAAACTCCTCCATAGAAGTCTATAGGTGGTGTCACAGCCCAAACCTTTCTGCACAGGTCACGGAGCATGCCCACAACATTGTTCCATAGAAACCTATAGGTGCTGTTGTTGCACCTCAGACTCCCTTCACAAGTAATTGAGCATGACTACAAAACTCCTCTATAGTGGTCTATAGGGGATGTTACAATTCACCTTCTCCTCTTTCCTGCACATTGACCCTGCATGGATTACAGAGCATGTCCATAATACTCTAACATAATAGTCTACAGGTGATGTCACAACTTCTCTTCATCACCTTCATTGTACATTGACCCCTGCACAGGTCACAAAGCATGACAGTAATACTCTTCCTTAGAAGTCTATAGGTGATGTCACAGGTCCCCTCCCTGCAAAAATTGCAAAGCATACCCATAACACTCAACAAAGAAGTATATAGGTGATGTCAAGTCTCTTCTCCCCTCTTCCTTGTACACTGACCGCTGCACAGGTCGTAGAGCATGCCCACAATAGTCTACAGTACAGCAATGGCCAAAATTGTGGAAACACTTTGAGTTTTCTACATAACGTACAAACAAATTCTACTGAAGCACTGTAGGTGTATTTTAATCAAATGTTTGCAATTTATAAGTATTGTATTTCAAGTATTGTCTTATATTAGACAATGTGGTTAGTAGTGCGTTGGATATCCCTTAGCTTTAATCACTGCCTCACATCTTCTTGGCATGCTGTCCATGAGTCTCTGGAGATCATCCAGGATTATTATATGGAACCATGATGTAAATTATTGCTGCTATCACCTCTTGCTTGTTGTCGCTACTGTTTTCTTTAGTCTGGCCCAGAGATTCTCAATAGGGAATCAACCTCGTTCTCCTTGAACCAGGTGAGGCATTTCTTGGCTGTGTGGCATGGGGCCCATCCTGATTGAAAATGAATGGTTGACCAGCACCAAAGATGTCTCTGGCTGTTGGTAGAACCTTGGGCTGAACCCCTCTCATATATCTGTATATGAAGCAGTTGATGATGTACCTGAAAATGACCCACAGTATCTCTAGCCATGCAACCCCACACCATCACACATACAGGATGCTTCATGGTGACGGTAGTGCGCGCTAGAAGGCAGTCCTCTCCCTGTCGTCGACGAACATAGCGTACACCATTGCTACCAAATATCGAGATTCAGGTTTTGCCACTCCACATTACCTGTACTCCAGCTAGCATTCTCTTTGGCCCATATTAGGCATCTGCAAAGCTCTCGGACCTGCCGACATCAGTCTCTCGAGAATAGTCTGTTCAGACATCAACTTTCCCGTTTCAGCAAGTGACTTGTTTGCAGCAGTCAGTTTCCTATTCTGTAATGAATTCTCACTATCAGGTGTTGTAGCCATTTTCCTCTTCCAGGGTTATTCTCTATACTTGAGGTCTCCTCAAAGTGTTTGCACAGCTTCTGTACCCCCGCCGGTGACACGCCTTGACCCATTTTAACAGCAATCTGTTGGTAGCTGTACCCTTCTTTTCTGAAAGTTATTGCTGTTGCTCATTTTTTGGTCAACCAGTCACGTCTATTCACAAAAACCATGACAAGAATCAGCAAAATATAACAAAAATGTCAATTAAGGTATAAAATATATAAAAGTTATGAGTAATAAATAAACACAAAAAAAACCACTTAAAAGCTTCTCAGGGATTAGGTCTGGGATCGTTGTCTCCTGGGGTAGGCATGTACAATTCACCAGCACACCAGTAAGTCACTGTCCACACTGTGTGATTTGGGTATAACTGACCGCAGTAAAACAAAAACGAAATCGGCAGTAAAACAAAATAAACAAAACAGCAAAAACAAACCCTAAGCACCCCAAAAACTTGCAGTATCAGCTCACTGCCACAGCTCTACAGGCCTTTGACGTAGCGGGTCGCTTCCCCAGGGTGGAGCCATTGTGGGAAGTCTGCACCAGGTACTTGTGCAGGACTTCCAGCTGGATGCAAATTAAACTTAGTCAGACAGACCCAGCTTTCCCATGTCTGACGTCTGCTCAGCTTTTCCTTAGGGTGAGGACACACGTGGCGTTTTTAGGCCGTTTTTAGTTGCGCATGCGTTTTTGACAGGTTTGAAGAATTATCTTAATTCAAACTGGTCAAAAACGTGTGCGTTTTTTACGATCTGAAAACGCACTAACTAAAAACGGCCCAAAAACGGCCTAAAAACGCCATGTGCGTCTTCACCCTTAGGCAAAATACATCTTTCTTGCCCAAAATCTGCTTTAGTGGCAGCTACTCTGCCACAGTATCATAATAGTATCAAAATAAAACTCATGAAACAATATATGCCAAACAAAAAGTTATGCAAACAAAACCAACTGATTCTAACCTTTTGTCGTAAGTTGTCACTCATTTAGAAAAAAAGGCAATAGAACCACACAACTATTGACAACAATGTAAACAAGTTATCATAGAGGGGCACATTTACTTACCCGTCCGCTGTAGTTCACAGAAAGTGCATTGTCCCGACGATAATGCACCCTGCCGCGAGTCACTAAAATCATGATTCCGATATCCTGCATGTGTCACTTCCCCGCTCAGGTCCGCCAGAGTTTCCCTTCTTCCTGGTGCATGTAAGTGCATTGTCCTGCGGCACAAATTGAATCTTAAATCCGGCGCTCAGTCCGAATCAGTCGGATCGTCCCCCGATTTCCTTCGCATGAAAACAAGCGCAGCGGTGCCAAAAACCAATCACGTGTGACACAATCCCAGAGCAAAACCCTGTTAAATACCTGTCACAGTCGTGCAAAACCTGGAAACGACGGAGAGTCCGACGAAAGTGCGATCCGCGACCCTTAGTAAATAAGCCCCAGAATGTTTACTAATATCACAAGTGACAGGATTAAATAAAAAAGAAGTTATAGTTCAGCAAACATCAAAAATTTTTACAAATCAAAGTGTTTCCACAATTTTGGCCACAAGTGTTAGGCCCCTTCCACACTTGCGAGTGTGATGCGTTAAACTCGTATCACACTTGCAGCGAGTGCTGCCTGGATCACCCGTCCTGAACGCTGCAAACTGCAACTGAACTGACATGCTGGTTTGCAGGGACTGTGGAAGTGTGAAAGGGGCCTAACATGGTGATATCACGGCTCATCTCCTCCCCGTCCCTGTAAATAGACCCTTGCACAGGTCATAGAGCCAGACAATACGGCTGACATATGGACTGTTTTTCCTGGTTTGAACATAGACATCTCGGCATCTATGGTTGGGATCCTACAGGGTGACCAAATACACCAAAAATAAGTGGTTGCTGCTGCTATACTGTACATTAACAGCAATTACTGCAGTGAAAAAATATAAAACCTCCGGCAGGGACCAAATATTTTTTGGATTTTCCTTCTTTTGCAATAAGTCTGTGGCAGTTTCATCCCAAAGAAGAAGGGGAAGTGCAGAAACAGTAAGAGTGAAACAAACGCATCCGGCACAGCACAAAGCTCTCCATGCGCAGGCCGCCTCCATGTCAGCAGGTTGTTCTAGTAAATTACAAGTTTCCTGAGCTTATTATCTGTCCTTTTATTATTATCCTAACCCAGTGAGCGCATCATATGACCTGCGACTGATTCACCCCGCAAAACCAGCGGCATCCGCGCCAATTGCATTATTTTCTGTATAATCTCTGGAAGGGAAATGACTGATAACAAGATAAACAGGTTTGTCTGATATCTGGTGCGGACAGGCATCTGCTCGCTCCGGATTATTAAGGTTGCGGATCGGCCGCCATTATGCCGGTGAATGTTACAAAACGAAACCAAACATTTGAGGTGACTCAGTAAGATTCCTGCTATGCTGAAACTAAAATAACTCAGCGAAACGTCAGCTCTGCTGGAGCCCTGGGGGCTGCCATCTACATCAGGCTCCGCTCCGACAGTCAGATGTGCTGCAGAGCAGAAATCATGGAACGCAGGCACACTGATGGCAATGAGGACGCAATGTATCAGTGAGTGGCGAGAAAGTAACATTCCTATAATACAGTATGTAGAGCACTGGAATATGGGATCACTACAGGACCACTGAAAATCTTTGGGTTCTTGCATATGCTGCATATTACACATGTATTTTTCGTGCAAATTTGTAAGGCCAGAAACTCAGGCCCAGATCACATCTCCCTCAGGGTGCGGTCACATGTACTCGCCTACGTTTCTATGTCTTGCACTTAAAGGTAACCTGTCACCAGGGAACTAATTTTCACAAAAGACAGGTTACAGAAGCCCATTAGAGCTGCATTGCAAATATGTCTTTTTGCCTTCTCTAAGCATTTGCATTACAATATAATTGTGTGTTATAAGTTACCTTGCACCCTGACAGAATTCTCTGTGTAGTCTCAGGGGTTGGGCTTTGGTTTGGATGCATTTCAAAAAAAACATGTGACTTGTCTGTGCTGCAGACTCCTCAGCTCTCAGTCCCAACCTTTGTGCTCCTGTACAGCTCCTCCGTCCCCCACTGATATCAGCTCACCGGGCTGTGAGCTATGTGAAGAAGCAGGAGGGAGGAGCTGTACAGGAGCACAAAGTTGGGGGCTGAGAGCTGAGGAGTGAGCAGTACAGACAAGTCACATGTTGTTTTTTGAAATGCATCAAGACCAAAGCCAAGCCCTGGAACTACATAGAGGATTCTGTCAGGGTGCAAGGTAGGTTATAACACACAATTATATTGTAATGCAAATGCTTAGAAAAGGCAGAAAGTGCAGGTGTAATGGGCTTCTGCAACCAGGTTCTCTTTAAGTGCACAATTCCTGGGTGCTGGTTACCGATCACATGCATTTCCGTGGAACGCCCCCCTGCGGAGTCAAAGCATTACATGTGACCGCACCCTCAGGCTGTTAACATATCCTAAGTGTTTCCTAAGGCTGTGTTCACACGTTGCATTTACAATGCGCACAGCACTGAGGAGAGAAGATTTGCCTAGAACATTGCTGTTAATATTTGCGTTATGTTAAAGGGAACCTGTCACCACATTTTTGACATATACAGCTAGTGTAAAAATTGTTTCCCTCACATCCCCATAAAATCCACTTTATTATCTTACCTGGTATACAGTCAGATCTCGCAGGGAGGTGGTGTGTCCTCCTCAGCCGAGTCCAAAAGCTCCTCCCCATACCTTCTCACCATCCAGCCCTTCATGTCATGTGATCAGGATGATGTCATTTGAGGTCTTTTACCCACAAAAATTTTCAAAATCTATCCCATGTATGTATCTGATCACATGAAATCACAGCAGCCTTCGTGGACCTCTAGTTCTCCCCATCCTCGATGGAGGCTGCTGTGATTTCATATGATCAGACATACATGGGGTAGATTTTGCAGATTTTAGTGGGTAAAAGAACTTAAAATACATCACCCTCACATATCACATGACATGAAGTGCTTCATGGTAAGAAGGATGCATAGGGGATGGGGAGGAGGAGGATTGACCAGGACAGCGGGACAAACACAATGATCAGGGATTGTCCCACTGAATCTCGGATGGTTGGGATGTAAAACATACTCTAAGGTAGACATGGGTAATGTACGGCCAGAGGGTCACATCCAACCCTCTAACTATCTCTGACCAGCCCGCACGAGATTGTTGAAAAAATTGAGGTCCCCTCCCTATCAATAATTAATGATGCAATTCGGTCCTCCATATTTTCATTGAATCATTGTAATGTTTTATTTACAGTTTTTTTAATGTATGGATGGGTTATATACTTAATATAGATAGGTATGTATAGGTATTGGCTAGAACTATGGAGGTAGGAGGGATGACGAGCACTCACCCATCCTCCTCCCGGCCTTGTGCTCGCCCAGGATCCAGTCCGGGTGAGCACACGGCTGTGGGAATGCCTCCTTAGAGTGAGAGCTCCTGGATCCCAGTGGATGCTGGGGGTTACTGTCCTCTACCAAGCCTCATTGTGTAAGGTAGGACACCTACCAGCAAGGGCTAATGGAAACACACATCATGGCGTGGCAGAGCGCCCCCCTGTGGCGGAGCATCTCCTTGGCTGCCCACACATTGTACATCCTGTGTGATTTCTGTCAGGACAGTGAACGCTGAGGACCCGCAGAGACTGTGAATCATCTCTCTGCAGAGCGCAGGGAATGGTAATTGGTGTATAAAACAATCTTCTGACAGGTACATGAGATTATTTATACCCGCTCTGTGCAGGAGGCTGGCAGCGCAGCGCTGTGCCATGCATAGAGACTGTGCCGCATGTTAGAGAAAATAAATGTAGCTCAAAAACTGCTGCCAAGAGTCTTAAAGGAGCCATCACCAAAGATAAGTGCAAAGATGGAGGGTACACATCACAGAGAGGGAACTGTGCACCCGGTAGGGGAGAGGGTGATGGAGCCCTGTCTCATGACTGCAAAGAACCCTCTTCCTTTTATACATTAAAGGGAACCCGTCAGCAGGTGTCACCATGCAACCAGTGTTATGTATTCACCCTGAAGAGATGTGGAATCATAACGCTGTGTATGTTGTTAGTAGCAGCAGGACTGTGAAATATGGATTTATATTCCATGATTGTACCTTCTCCAAGTGCCCATTGGGGGGGTTGTCCTCACACTGCTGTGCTCTGTGCTTTCTGCAGGCAATGTAAGGTATTGTCCTTGGAGAGATGTGTGGTATACCTTAGTATATGTTGTTAGTAGCAGAAGGACTGAATGTAGGTGGGTCGGTGCCCCCCGGAGTCAGCTGTGTCATAGTCCTGTGCAGGGAGATCATTCTCATCACTACAGACATAACATTGATGACTGGGCTGCCGGTTGTGTAGAGCAGTGATGAGTGGAGTAGTGTACAGGTGCTTGCTGGGAGTCGTAGTCCTGCAGCATCTGAAGAGCCACATGCTGCCATCTCTGTGAAGCATAATGGGGGTGAGGGGCCTGCTAGTTGTTGGGGTGTCAGGCTGCGCAGTTCTTTGAGTCTATCTCTTTCTTTTGGTTGGTTTCCATGTTGCATAATTTAGGGTTATGACTTATGAGCTTTGGATGGCTGACCTCCACCAGACAGAGGAACTGTCACAGGTCCTGTCTCCCTCCAGCTAAAAATAACCCCCTGGGAGGGCAAGTACAGATCTTCACAGACTGGGAACTATGTGAAATATGTGTCATTTCTTAATTATGAGTAAGAATGAAAGCAAATTCCAACCCAGTCTGACAGCAATGAGAAGAGCGGATGAGTCAGCAGCGGCTGAAGCGCCTCACGCTGACGCTGAGCTCTCACTGGGCTCCAGAGCAGAGGAGGAAATCCTCAGAACATCACGCACCGCTCCTGGGGCGCCAGGGACTGACAAGAGTCCTGAAAGCAAGTGTGGTGTGAACCCTAAAGAGCGCGTCCGCCCCCCAGATATCTACTTACGTTACTGGAACACTCAACCTATTGGAATAGTGTAAGGAAAGATTAATCATATTTTACAAAAATTCTAAGCTCCAAACTTGTACTGACATAACAATTCTCCCAGCGGAAGGGCTTGATATAATATCCAACCTAGATCCGACCTTATGTGAGCTCAAAGGGAACCTGTCAGCAGGTGAGACCATACAGACTGCAACTGTGGGCATATTCCCTAGTGAGTCAGTACATACACAAAGGCTGCAGATAAGTCCTCCCGTTCATATACACACAAAAGTTAGTAGCAGCGAGACTGTGAAATATGGATTGTAGCTTCTCCAAGTGCACTGGGGAGATGAAGTCCTACCTGATGACGGGAAATAACCCACTGCCAGTGTTATGTATTTTCCCTGGAGAGATGTGTAATCATACACTGTATATGCTGTTAGTAGCAGCAAACCTGTGGACTGTAGTTTCTGTAAGTGCAGTAGGGGTATGTCCTGCTGTGGTATCTACAGGCAGTGTTATGTACTGTCCCTAGAGAGATGTGTAATCATACCTTTGTGTATGTTAGTAGTAGTAGCAGCAGCAGGACTGTGAAATATGAATATATATTCCAAGATTGTAGCTTATCTAAGTGCAGAAGGGGGGGGGCTGTACTCACACTGCTGTGCTCTGTGGTCTCTACAGGCAGTGTTTTTTACTGTCCCTAGAGAGAAGTGTTATCAGACCTTTGTGGATGTTAGTAGTAGCAGCAGGACTGTGAAATATTAATATATATTCCAGGATTGTAGCTTCTCAAAGTGCACTGGGGGCGTTTCCTAAAACATCAAGGAGGATAAACTTTTCTATGCATTGAACTGCTTCACTACCTCATCTGTAACTAAAAAGCAGAAATATACAGCAGTCTTCTGGTTGGATACTACAGCAATCAGTCAGGGCAGAGGGGAGAGACATTGAGCAGCTCAGTCTGACATTGGGTCAGACTGTGTTCACACTTTTTGGCTGACTTGTGTTTAGAAATGCAAGTCAAATGGAAGGGAGGGTTTGGTGTGATCACATGTGGGTTTCAACTAAAACGCATGAGATTGGTAACACGTGGCACTTGATGCCAATAGCATATGTATTCTGTATGAGATTGGGCTGAGCCCCTCCCCATTGCGATTGACTTGAGTTTCTTAACCGGAATGTGTGAACGCAGCCACAGAGATTTGGGCCGATGTGTTTACATCACAGATGATTTATCAGTTATTTGTCATTTTTGGAGTAATTATAACGCTACAAATAGGATCTGTGATACATCTCTATCTCTGGTGACGAGTGATTCATCAATGAATGCAGTGTCCCAGCTGGATGACACGTCCATGATGGTGCCGCATGTTATGATGTTGTCATCGCGCACTCACACTGCTGTTTCCCTTTCTTGGTGGTTTCTTGGTACATTGTAACACATCCTGAGCTGTGAGAGAGACTGTACATGTCAAAGAAAAAGTAAGTGAATCCCTTGGAGTGACTGCGGTAATTACTAACAGCACATAGCGGGACATGTATCAAACTTTTGGTTGGCCTTTTACTTTAATTTTTGATACTTTCCATGGTGCTTGTGCTTATTTGCAACTTATTTTTCTGCCTAAAACTGTCTCCTTTGAAAGTTCGACATTTTTCTGCAGTGGTCCCCGAGTTATCACCTGAATCCAGATGTCAAAGTAGGAAAAAAGTCACCAATTTTGGTGCAAATCTACCCCTGCCCCTTACTAGGCCAAGAAATTAGTGTTGAATGGATTGCGACTATTGGAGAATATTTGCAACTAAGCCTCTTGGGCCCTGGTGCGATCCCAACCTCTGCACTCTCTAAAGTTATGCCCCTGGATATGAGGCTGCAGGGGGTCAGGGTCTACAGTCTGTCATGTATCAACAGTTGATCACCGACAGCCAGAAAGTCAATGACATCCAATTTATACAATCTTCTGTGATCTAAAGAGTCTGAGAAGTGGATTATGAGGGTGATTACTCTCTGTTATCAGCCATTTTACCCCTGGGAGAGGTGACTGTACAGGGGGATACAATCTATTACTCTCTGTTATCAGCCTTTTCATCCTGGGGAAAGGTGACTGTTCAGTGGGAATAAAATCTATTACTCTCAGTTATCAGCCATTATATCCTGGGGAGAGGAGACTGTACAGGGGGTAAAATCTATTACTCTCAGTTATCAGCCATTATATCCTGGGGAGAAGTGACTGTACAGGGGGTAAAATCTATTACTCTCAGTTATCAGCCATTATATCCTGGGGAGAGGTGACTGTACAGGGGGATACACTCTATTACTCTCTTTTATCAGCCATTTCATCCTGGTGAGAGGAGACTGTTCAGGGGTGATATAATTTATTGCTCCCTGTTAATGGCCATAATGTCTATTTTATGTACTAAGCTCTCTCTCACTCATAATACAGGCAGTCCCCGGGTTACGTACAAGATAGGGTCCGGAGGTTTGTTCTTAAGTTGAATTTGTATGTAAGTCGAAACTGTATATTTTATAATTGTAGATCCAGACCAAAAAAATGTTGGCTCCAGTGACAATTGGAGTTTAAACATTTTTTGCTGTAATTACCAAGGATTATCAATAAAGCTTCATTACAGACACCTTACAGCTGATCATTGCAGTCTGGGACTATAGTAACATCCAGAGAGCTTCACCAGAGGTCAGAGGGGCAGTCTGTAACTATGGGTTGTCTGTAAGTCGGGTGTCCTTAAGTAGGGGACTGCCTGTATACATATAGTCTACAAGATATGTATTTCACACCAGGTGATGAACAGTAATAAACTTTATTTCCCAGAATGCAATGCAGAGGAGACTGGTGAATTCTACACGTATCATTTGTTTTCTTTTGCAACTTTTTTTAAGTCGGCTGAAGTCGGGATACTGTAGCAGTGCTATGTATCTTTTTAAATGTACCATTGTGATACATGTCTCTGTTTTGTGGGTTTTTTAATTTATTTGCAACTTTTGAGGTTCATTTATGGGGTCAGTTGCACTTTGTTTTGCACCTAAACAGTCTCTAATTTGCTGTAACAAAAGGCACGAAACAGAATAAAAGATCTGTCTTGGAAAGATACATTTACGTAGAAACACTCACCGGTTAATTTCTTAAGATGCTGGCACAGTCGCAAAAATGCATCCAAAATGTCCCCAAAAATGTTTAAAAAACATGCAAAAAGAAGAGAAAAAGAAAAGTCAGTATAAAGATAACTGTTTCCCTATGAGTGTTGTATAAGCACTGTGCTGATTTATCCCAAGTAGCATCTAGCAGAATTGTGAATGCAGCTCTGAAGGTGTTTCATATTGACCAGCCAGAGCCCCTGGTATCAGTGTGCCCACCATGCTCCAGGTGTACTTTGCAGCACTGCAGAGGTAAGTGTATGTCCTGCTCATCCTAAATTAAGAGCACTCTGAACGCTCCATAAGATTAATAAGTATCTGTCATCTCGGAAAGAAGGCAAGAGGAATACGCCGCAGCCTGCGCTGTAGACCAGTGGCGGCAGGGTATTCAGAGCGCTCAGCGTGGCGGCACTGAGGGGGCAGGAGGCCCATTGTTTTGCATCAGAATAATAACGTTTGCATTTTTGAAGCTCTTTCTGCTCGCTGGGTTTATTGGGATACACGGAATTTGGGTCGCAGTGGCGGCAGCGGATGTGCTCATATATTTCTAGGGATGGGAAGGAGTGCTACTGCTACTATCTATCTAAAGAGAGCAGCATAATAATGCATGTGTCTGCTGTAGTTACAATGAAAGCTGTTACTCTCTGTTATCAGCCATTTCATCCTGGGGAGAGGTGACTGTACATGGAGATACAATCTACTACTCTTTGCTATCAGCCATTTCATCCGGAGGAGAGGTGACTACATGGAAGGGGGTGTAATCTATTACTCTCTGTTATCAGCCATTTCATCTTGAGAAGAGATGACTGTACAGAAGGGGATACAATTAATAACCATTTTATACTGGGGAGAGGTGACTTTACAGGGGGATACAATCTATTACTCTCTGTTATCAGCCATTTCATCCTTACTGTAGAAAAATTGAATGTTCTCTTATTTTGTTGCGTGTGATACTCTCTGCATAGCTGTGTATCTAATCTTATCATGTCTGCTGAGCCTCTGTATCTAAGCCTAACTGTACATTAGTGTAGCAATATGATAGTAAGACTTCAGCTTCCAGTAATGTGTGATTGGGGACTTGTGGCTGATGTGTCACTCTTCTCGGTAGCCGATGTCAGGAAGTTCCTGTCATGTCTCCAGGTTGGCGGAGGAGTTTGTGGTTTCCCACTATGATAACCAGTGTTTCTTTATTGTGGAGGTTCTCCATTTTAGCAGTGCCCCCCCCCCCCCCCCCCAATATGTGAGAATCATATATGTTTAGGTATCTCTCATCAGCAGATTAAGTGTGATAACAGTGTGTTACTTCCTGCGTTACACAGAAGAGGGGGAGATCTGCGGTCAGGGGGAGGCTCAGGAAGTAACTGATTACTAAAGTGCAACAATTGGGGCTCCACAGTTTTTTAGAGCGGAGGCAGGGCTGTGGGTTGCAGATTCATACATCACAAAGCACCTAGCTATAGCAAAGAAGAAATATCTGTATATTAGCAAGTATTAAAGTATTGTATTATATCATTTGTTTTCTAAATCAAAAAACATAAGGGAACCTGTCATCAGGTTTGACCATGCAGTCTGCAGCCAGTGTTATGTATTGTCCCTGGAGAGCTACAGTCATACCTTTTGTGTATTATTTTTAGTAGCAGCAGGACTATGATATATTAATATTCCAGGATTGTGGCTTCTGCAAGTGCACTGGGGGTGTGGCCTCACACTGCTGTGCTCTGTGGTCTCTGCAGCCGGTGTTAGGTATTGTCCCTGGAGAGATGTCTATCTAGACCTCTGTGTAGGTTGTTTGTAGCAGCAGGAATGTGATATATGGATTGATATACCACAATGTGTCTTCTCCAAATGCACGGGGTGTTGCCCTCCACACTGCTGTGATCTGTGCTCTCTGCAGCCGGTGTTAGGTATTGTCCCTGGAGAGATGTCTATCTAGACCTCTGTGTAGGTTGTTTGTAGCAGCAGGAATGTGATATATGGATTGATATACCACAATTGTGGCTTCTCCAAATGCACAGGGGGTGTTGCCTCACACTGCTGTGATCTGTGCTCTCTGCAGCCGGTGTTAGGTATTGTCCCTGGAGAGATGTCTAACCAGGCTTCAGTGTAGGTTGTTAGTGGCAGCAGGACTGCGACATCTGGATCCATATTCCAGGATTGTATCTTCTCCAAGTGCACTGGGGGGGTTTCCTCTCACTGCAAGTCATCCGGCAGCTGCGGCACCATGTCAGTCATCAGATGTGACCTGGGCTGTGGTGTTCAAGACTGGCTGCATACTTTATATGCCCCATAAATATACAGGCTACAGTATAGACTAGTCTTGTAGGTTATATTGACATTTTTGGTTAGTTTATTGGCAGATCTTATCCACTGCTGCCTCTTGAAGCCAAAACACAACAATAGAAGTGTCAGTACAGAGCATGCGGCGGCCGATGAGGTGCTCCTACCTACGTCACCACCATGACTCTTCCTCGTCATCCACGTAATGAGACTGTGAGCGCCTCTGGTATTCTTCATCCTCCTTATCTCTTGTCTTGGTATTGAATGGAGCCGGGAGATTTCTAGTCTGTGGAGCGGCAGCGCAATCATCCATGCAGGACCATTAAACAATTACCTGCCGGAGATTGGAGACTGTGTGACTCACCGATCAATAGGCCGTCTCTTTATATGAAGGGTCCTGTGCTCGCATCTGAAGGCCGCGGTTGGGGCGCTGGAAAACGTTTCCATTGTGACGATGGGAAAGTCACAAGAATAACTGATTTTCAAAAAAAATTTGCATCAACAATGTGGTTATTCACTTTATTGTCTGGTAAATCTAAAAGCATCAACACTAAATACAAGCCCTTTTTTTATCATTTTGTTGGGGCGTAATTCATGGGCATAGTATATGAGGTCAGCATAGGAGCCCCCCCCCCCCAGTACCATAGTTTCTTATGATAAGTATTCAGGAGGCAGCAGTCAGCTGCAGACGCCTCTTGCGTCACTGAGTGATGGATGCTCACGGCCGGACCTGAGCCTCATTATTCATTCATATGGTGTCCGCATTGTATACAGCGTGTCCTCAGCAGCACGCAACTCCGCTGCATCAATGTCCTGCGCTCTCTCTCTCCAGAGTCGATGAAAGATACGAGGCGCAGGTGATGTCACGGTGGGATTATCGCTTCCTTGGCAGATTTTTTGACAAGATGCGACTCTAGTTAATTGGATGAATCATTGCAAGCAGAACCCGTGGCCCCGAGCGGAGATTCATTCATGACCGAGCTACAGAACAGCCGAGTCGTTCTCTGTAATACGTGATCTATCTGTGAATAGGATACAAGATTTCCTACAAAGGATCATCCAAATATGCTCAGATTTGAATTTTAGATACTCCATCCCATCAATTTTTGGGGGGAATGAAATACCTGAAACAAATGAGCGTGAAGGAAATGCCTTTTCTCTAACATCTATCACGCAAAATGTACTAATCTACATTGTTCATCTTAAATATCTATCGTCTAGCAGTTATTCTTCCTGCCTCCCCCATACACATGCATCCTCATCCCATCTTCCATTGGAACAAAGGACCCAACAAGTGTAAATCCTATAATTCAATGAGACAGAGGGTTGAGACATTAAATAGATATGGGGACTTAAAGATCCCTTGTTGGGCCATATTGGTTTCTGCTTAGCTTTTACTTTGACACAATGCCTCATATACACACACTCTTACTCTATTATTATGTCTTATGTTGTCTGTCTATGTCCCGTGATTTGTAAAGTGGTACAGAAATAAAGAGTTATTATTATTTTGTTATTCAGACCATCTAATGTACATGTCACATAAAGAGATGTGTGACCATCAAAAGACGACTCAAGGACTTGTGTGATTTCTGAGAGTCGTCTTCCTCTACACCTGGGGCTCTGTGTTTGCTTGCAGCTTGGTGGTAATACATGTTCACAAGTCATCGCTGAAGAGGGGAGGAAGCCAACCACCGCAGGAAGGAAGTGAAGGGGAGTCGGGGTGACAGAGACGCTGTAGCAGCCGAGTGATGAAGTGGAACAGACCTGAGCGTGGAGCACATCCTGCAGGTACATTGTGCTCCACCACAACCTCTGCCACTTCATCCCTTGGTGACGGGAGAGGCACCTGCTGTCATTTACTTCCTGCGGGGCTGGTGAGATCTCAGGAAGAGGACCAGAAATGTACTTTTAGACTTGGAGTGGAAAATACAACCTCTTTCAAAACTAACAAGGGGTTTCCCTCATCCTCTGCATTTTCAGTTTCTCTCAGTGCGGTTATGGTTATGAACCCTATAGAACATGTCTCCAGATATGACGTCCTAAGCTTATTCATGCGGCTATACAGTTTTGCCCCATCTAGACTCTTTGTCCATGTTGGCAATTTTCGTTGGAGCTTTTTGTAGCCGTTTTAACATAAAAAATGTTGCAGACACACCGTTGTGCATAAGGGTTTCTTACGTTTTTGATGTCTGATACTTGTGTCCTGCTTGTGACCGTCTGTGTCTCCACGTTGTCATGGTCATGATCAATAGCTAAACTATATGTTTAAGTCTCTGAAAGGTGCTATGTCCCCTCTCTTGTTTCCTCCTGTAGGGTGCCACATTAAGGGTAGGTTGCCTTCGTCTGTTCTTCCTGGTTATACAAGGCAGCTGCCCAGCTATCCTTTGTACTACAATGGTATCCTGACTCTTGCTTGCTCTTCTTGTCTCCTACGTTCCCAGCCTCCGCTTATCCAAGACTTCAATGGCAACACTGGTTGGTCCTATGCACCTGTGCTACCCATCCTGACCTTTATCTTGTCTCTTGAATAGTATGTATCAACCATGGCTTGCTACTGTGCATTGGCATCTCTTAAGCTGTCTGGGTCAGCTATCACCTACACCAAGACTACTACAAGAGGTAGCGACCTGAGGAACCAGTCACAGCAAAGTCAAGACCTCTGCATTGGGGTTAAAGGGTAAAAACCAGTGGGGCCGCTCAGATAGAAACTTTGAAAGGAGTCCAAAGCCAAATCGGCTGTTGACACAAATGTGTGTAGAACACGCTCTTTGTCACACATTGGTTATGTTAGATTTCTGTGCTTCCCATTTTTTTTCACAGCACTTGGTTACATAGATACATTGTTCATGTGACAGAGCACTAAATGTAGCTTTCTCATAGGTGACCACCGTAGACATGACTGATCCCCCTATGAATTCCACTACTAGACCTATAATGTCATGATGAGGAGATGCCAGCGCTTCACTGCTCGATGCATGAGGAAATGGAGAGGCAGGGAAAGGGTTACGTGGATATCCGGCCTCCTCGCTGTCACAGATGGGGATTATACGTCAGTCGCGTCTATGACTCAGGGTCTCCCTCCTGGGGGGATGAGAGGAGAGATTGCTGCGCTCTGTGTTTCCATAATCAATAGCCGCTTATTGAAGGGTTTCTGGGAGCAGGGTGATGTGACGCCCGTGGGCATCGGGAGGACGGGGCGTCAGCCAGCGTCCCATCCCTCACACACAACATGTAGTAAATAAGAATTATAGTAATATACGTTATTTGTGTGCCACTGATTAAATATACCTATAGAACATTGAATTCCGTGTAACCATTCATTGAGACGGGGTCCTCACTATGTCACAAGCCGATCTTATAAATCTGGACTATTTTCCAGCTTCCTGATGCTGGTGAAAAAGGCTGCAGGCACCTTAATCTCTCATATTCCTAATTCCGGGGCAGTTTATGCAGTATATACATGACATCACAAGGCACTACTGACAGGGGGTGCATGGACTGTACAATTTCTAGGTAGGGGGTACGTGTCAGAGTACCATCCACATGATTGCAGGACACAAGGTTTCACAACACTGCGCAAGGAACACTGCGCACGGTGGTTTATTGCACTACAGCCTTGCAGCGTTGGGGGCCTGGGTTCATGTTACAGGGTCCCTTATGCAAAGATTTGTATTTTCTCTCCATGTTTGCGTGGGTTTCCTCCCACACTCCAAAATATCGGGTAAGGTGTGAGCCACATCAGGGACAGGGTCCGATTTGGCAAGCTCTGTAGCGCTCGTAATCTTTGTGCGCGCTATATAAATAAAGGAATATTATTATTATGCCCAAATATAACCCTGCCTCTGCCTTCTTCCCCACAATGATACAAGTCATACAAGACACTACATCTACATACAGATCAAAGATCAGATTGAATTTGTGAACTAGTGGAAAAGAGTTACAAAACACAATTCATAGCAAAACATGGTCAGCATGGGCGTAATGTGACTACACCCCCCATACACAGCGAGCTCCCATGTCCTGTGTCCTGACATCTTTCTATCATAGCCAGCAGTGGTCAGAGGTCAGCATGGGCGCTCTGACCGCTCTGTGACTACACCCCTCATACACAGCGAGCTGCCATGTCCTGTGTGTCCTGACACCTTTCTATCATAGCCAGCAGTGGTCAGGGGTCAGCATGGGCGCTCTGACCCCTCTGTGACTACACCCCCCATACATAGCGAGCTGCCATGTCCTGTGTCCTGGCACCTTTCTATCATAGCCAGCGTGGTCCAGTGGTCAGGGTCAGTGGGCGCTCTGACAACTCTGTGACTACACCCCCCATACACAGCGACTGCCATGTCCTGTGTGTCCTGACACCTTTCTATCATAGCCAGCAGTGGTCAGGGGTCAGCATGGGGCTCTGACCCCTCTGTGACTACACCCCCCATACACAGCGAGCTGCCATTCCTGTGTTCCTGACACCTATCTATCATAGCCAGCATGGTCAGGGGTCAGCATGGGCGCTCTGACCACTCTGTGACTACACCCCCATACACAGCGAATGCCATGTCCTGTGTGTCCTGACACCTTTCTATCATAGCCAGCAGTGGTCAGGGGTCAGCATGGGCGCTCTGACCCCTCTGTGACACACCCCCCATACACAGCGAGCTGCCATGTCCTGTGTGTCCTGACCCTATCTATCATACCAGCCAGCAGTGGTCAGGGGTCAGCATGGGCGCTCTGACCCCTCTGTGACTACACCCCCCATACACAGCGAGCTCCCATGTCCTGTGTCCTGACATCTTTCTATCATAGCCAGCAGTGGTCAGGGGTCAGCTGGGCGCTCTGACCGCTCGGTTGACTACACCCCTCATACCAGCGAGCTGCCATGTCCTGTGTCCTGACACCTTTCTATCATAGCCAGCAGTGGTCAGGGTCAGCATGGGCGCTCTGACCCTTTGTGACTACACCCCCATACATAGCGAGCTGCCATGTCCTGTGTGTCCTGACATCTTTCTATCATAGCCAGCAGTGGTCAGGGGTCAGCATGGGCGCTCTGACCCCTCTGTGACTACATCCCCCATACACAGCGAGCTCCCATGTCCTGTGTCCTGACATCTTTCTATCATAGCCAGCAGTGGTCAGGGGTCAGCATGGGTGCTCTGACCCCTCTGTGACTACACCCCCATACATAGCGAGCTGCTATGTCCTGTGTGTCCTGACATCTTCTATCATGGACAGCAGTGGTCAGGGGTCAGCATGGGCGCTCTGACCACTCTGTGACTACACCCCCCATACACAGCTAACTGCCATGTCCTGTGTGTCCTTACATCTTCTATCATAGCCAGCAGTGGTCAGGGGTCCACATGGGCGCTCTGACCACTCTGTGACTACACCCCCATACACAGCGAACTGCCATTTCCTGTGTCCTGACACCTATCTATCATAGCCAGCAGTGGTCAGGGTCAGCATGGGCGCTCTGACCCCTCTGTGACTACACCCCCCTACACAGCGAGCTCCCATGTCCTGTGTCCTGACATCTTTCTATCATAGCCAGCAGTGGTCAGGGGTCACATGGGCGCTCTAACCGCTCGGTGACTACACCCCTCATACACAGCGAGCTGCCATGTCCTGTGTGTCCTGACACCTTTCTATCATAGCCAGCAGTGGTCAGGGGTCGCATGGGCGCTCTGACCCCTCTGTGACTACACCCCCCATACATAGCGAGCTGCCATGTCTGTGTTCCGACATCTTTCTATCATAGCCAGCAGTGGTCAGGGGTCAGCATGGGCGCTCTGACCCCTCTGTGACTACATCCCCCATACACAGCGAGTTCCCATGTCCTGTGTCCTGACATCTTCTATCATAGCCAGCAGTGTCAGGGGTCAGCATGGGTGCTCTGACCCCTCTGTGACTACACCCCCCATACATAGCGAGCTGCTAGTCCTGTGTGTCCTGACATCTTTCTATCATGGCCAGCAGTGGTCAGGGGTCAGCATGGTGCTCGTGACCCCTCGGTGACTACACCCCCCATACATACGAGTTGCCATGTCCTGTGTGTCCTGATATCTTTCTATCATAGCCAGCAGTGGTCAGGGTCAGCATGGGCGCTCTGACCCCTCTGTGACTACACAACCCCCCATACATAGCGAGCTGCCATGTCCTGTGTCCTGGCACCTTTCTATCATAGCCAGCAGTGGTCAGGGGTCAGCATGGCGCTCTGAACCCTCTGTGACTACACCCCCCACATACACAGCGAGCTGCCATGTCCTGTGTGTCCGACATCTTCTATCATAGCCAGCGTGGTCAGGGGTCACATGGGCGCTCTGACCACTCTTTGACTACACCCCCATACACAGCGAGCTGCCATGTCCTGTGTGTACTGACACCTTCTACTATCATAGCCAGCAGTGGTCAGGGGTCAGCATGGGCGCTCTGACCCCTCTGTGACTACACACCCCATACACAGCAACTGCCGTCCTGTTGTCCTGACATCTTTCTATCATAGCCAGCAGTGGTCAGGGGTCAGCATGGGCGCTCTGACCCTCTGTGACTACACCCCCCATACACAGCGAATGCCATGTCCTGTGTTTCCTGACATCTTTCTATCATAGCCAGCAGTGGTCAGGGGTTCAGCATGGGCGCCTCTGACCACTCTGTGACTACACCCCCCATACACACGCGAACTGCCATGTCCTGTGTGTCCTGACATCTTCTATCATAGCCAGCAGTGGTCAGGGGTCAGCATGGGCGCTCTGACCACCTCTGTGACTACACGCCCCTACACAGCGAGCTCCATGTCCTGTGTGTACTGACACCTTTCTTCATAGCCAGCATGGTCAGGGGTCAGCATGGGCGCTCTGACCACTCTGTGACTACACCCCCCCATACACAGCGAGCTGCGTTGTCCTGTGTGTCCTAGACCTTCTATCATAGCCAGCAGTGGTCAGGGGTCAGCATGGTCACTCTGACCGCTCTGTGGACTACACCCTCATAACAGCAAGGTGCCCTGTCCTGTGTGTCCTGACCCTTTCTATCATAGCCAGCAGTGGTCAGGAGTCAGCATGGGTGCTCTGACCACCGTGACTACAGCCCCCTACACAAGCGAACTGCCGGTCCTGTCCTGACACCTTTCTATCATAGCCAGCAGTGGTCGGGGTCACAATGGGCGCTCTGACCGCTCTGTGACTACACCCGCATACACAGCGACTGCCATGTCCTGTGTCCTGACACCTTTCTATCATAGCCCATGGTCAGGGGTCAGCATGGGTGCTCTGACCCTCTATGACTACACCCCCATACATAGCGAGCTGCCATGCCTGTGTGTCCTGACACCTTTCTATCATAGCCAGCAGTGGTCAGGGGTCAGCATGGGCGTCTGACCCTCTTGACTACACCCCCCATACACAGTGAGCTGCCATGTCCTGTGTGTCCTGACACCTTTCTATCAAGCCAGCAGTGGTCAGGGGTCAGCATGGGCCGTCTGACCCCTCTGTGACTACACCCCCAAACACAGCGAGCTGCCATGTCCTGTGTGTCCTGACACCTTTCTATCATAGCCACAGTGGTCAGGGGTCAGCATGGGTGCTCTGACCATCTGTGACACACCCCCCAACATAGCGAGCTGCCATGTTCTGTGTGTCCTGACACCTTTCTATCATAGCCAGCAGTGGTCAGGGGTCACAAAGGGCGCTGTGACCCCTCTGTGACTACACCCCCCTACACAGTGAGCTTCCATGTCTTGTTTTCCTGACAACCTCTCTATCATAGCCAGCAGTGGTCAGGGGTCAGCATGGGCGCTCTGACCTCTCTGTGACACACCCCCATACACAGCGAGCTGCCCTGTCTTGTGTGTCCTGACACCTTTATCATAGCCAGCAGTGGTCAGGTGTCACAATGGGTCTCTGACCATGATGTGACTACGCCACCCTTCACTCTTTATATGGATCCTTTGATCGGGTACGCCCAACAGTCACCATATCCAGTCCTGGGACAGGGTCGGGTGGGCATTCCTGGCCGCCCAGAAGATGTCAGAGCATAAAGCAGGCAGAGCCCATCTCGACCCAGTCTTCAACCTCACAATAGGTCTCCTGGTCACAATCTCTCAGGTCCTTACCCAATTCTCAAAAGAAGACTGTAGTGTGAACCTGCCGTAAGTATACAAGATGTTCCTGGGCCGCAGCACTGGATGCGAGGATCTCACTGTCCTGTACTTGTGGATTAGAATGTGACAATATTTGCAAACCTTTAAAAAACATTATCCGGGACTCGTTACCTCCTGCCCATTAAATCATCGTTTACACGTGTCATATTTGTCAGATGTGTAATAAAATTAAGAAGGAGACACATCTTGCAGTTGTGTATTGGTTTGTGCTCCGATCTTCTGTGGTGCACCTAAGCTCACAACCACACAAAAAAGCAAGGTAAACAGATCAACAACATGGATAGATCCACCCCATGCTCTTATGTAGTAACTATGCGAGGCGCCTAGGTCCTGTGTGTCTGAAATTTTTACAGGCCCAGCCGTGGTAGAACTAGTGGAAAAGAGTTACAAAACACAATTCATAGCAAAAACATGGGTCAGCATGGGCGCTATGTGACTACACCCCCCATACACAGCGAGCTCCCATGTCCTGTGTCCTGACATCTTTCTATCATAGCCAGCAGTGGTCAGGGGTCAGCATGGGCGCTCTGACCCCTCTGTGACTACACCCCCCATACACAGCGAGCTCCCATGTCCTGTGTCCTGACTCTCTTTTCTATCATAGCCAGCAGTGGTCAGAGGTCAGCATGGGCGCTCTGACCGCTCTGTGACTACACCCCTCATACACAGCGAGCGCCATGTCCTGTGTGCCTGACACCTTTCTATCATAGCCAGCAGTGGTCAGGGTCAGCATGGGCGCTCTGACCCCTCTGTGGACTCAACCCCCCATACATAGCGAGCTGCCATGTCCTGTGTGTCCTGACATCTTCTATATCCAGCAGTGGTCAGGGGTCAGCATGGGCGCTCTGACCCCTCTGTGACTACATCCCCCATACACAGCGAGCTCCATGTCCTGTGTCCTGACAGCTTTCTATCATAGCCAGCAGTGGTCAGGGGTCAGCATGGGTGCTTGACCCCTCTGTGACTACACCCCCATAACATAGCGAGCTGCTATGTCCTGTGTCCTGACATCTTTCTATCATGGCCAGCAGTGGTCAGGGGTCAGCATGGGTGCTCTGCCCCTCTGTGACTACACCCCCATACACAGCTAACTGCCATGTCCTGTGTCCGGACACCTTCTATCATAGCCAGCAGTGGTGGCAGGTCAGCATGGGCGCTCTGACCCCTCTGTGACCTCACACCCCATACACAGCGAACTGCCATGTCCTGTGTGTCCTGACATCTTTCTATCATAGCCAGCAGTGGTCAGGGGTCAGCATGGGCGCTCTGACCACCTGTGACTACACCCCCATACACAGCTAACTGCCATGTCCTGCGTGTCCTTACATCTTTCTATCATAGCCAGCAGTGGTCAGGGGTCAGCATGGGCGCCTGACCACTCTGTGACTACACCCCCCATACACAGCGAAACTGCCATGTCCTGTGTGTCCTGACACCTTCTACATAGCCAGCAGTGGTCAGGGGTCAGCGGCGCTCTGACCCCTCGTGACTACACCCCCCATACACAGCGAGCTGCCATGTCCTGTGTGTCCTGACACCTATCTATCATAGCCAGCAGTGGTCAGGGGTCAGCATGGGCGCTCTGACCACTCTGTGACTACCCCCCCATACACACGAACTGCCATGTCCTGTGTGTCCTGACACCTTTCTATCAGCCAGCAGTGGTCAGGGGTCCCATGGGCGCTCTGACCCCTCTTGACTACACCCCCCATACACAGCGAGCTGCCATGTCCTGTGTGTCCGACACCTATCTATCATAGCCAGCAGTGGTCAGGGGTCAGCATGGGCGCTCTGACCCCTGTGACTACACCCCCCATACCAGCGAGCTCCCATCCTGTGTCCTGACATCTTTCTATCATAGCCAGCAGTGGTCAGGGTCAGCATGGGCGCTCTGACCGCTCGGTGACTACACCCCTCAACGCGAGCTGCCAGGTCTGTGTGTCCGACACCTTTCTATCATAGCAGCAGTGGTCAGGGTCAGCATGGGCGCTCTGACCCTTTGTGACTACACCCCCCATACATAGCGAGCTGCCATGTCCGTGTGTCCTGACATCTTTCTATCATAGCCAGCAGTGGTCAGGGGTCAGCATGGGCGCTCTGACCCCTCTGTGACTACATCCCCCATACACACGCGACTCCCATGTCCTGTGTCCTGACATCTTTCTATCAATAGCCAGCAGTGGTCAGGGGTCAGCATGGGTGCCTGACCCCTCTGTGACTACACCCCCCATACTAGCGAGCTGCTAGTCGTGTGTCCTGACATCTTTCTATCATGGCCAGCAGTGGTCAGGGGTCAGCATGGGCGCTCTGACCACTCTGGGACTACACCCCCATACACGCTAACTGCCATCCTGGTGTCCTTACATCTTCTATCATAGCCAGCAGTGTCAGGGGTCACAATGGGCGCTCTGACCACTCTGTGACTACACCCCCCATACACAGCGAACTGCCATGTCCTGTGTGTCCTGACACCTATCTATCATAGCCAGCAGTGGTCAGGGGTCAGCATGGGCGCTCTGACCCCTCTGTGACTACACCCCCCATACACAGCGAGTCCCATGTCCTGTGTCCTGACATCTTTCTATCATAGCCGCATGGTCAGGGGTCACATGGCGCTCTAACCGCTCGGGTGACTACACCGCTCATACACAGGGAGCTGCCATGTCCGGTGTCCTGACACCTTTCTATCATAGCCAGCAGTGGTCAGGGGTCAGCATGGGCGCTCTGACCCCTCTGTGACTACACACCCCCATACATAGCGGCTGCCATGTCTGTGTGTCCTGTCTTTCTATCATAGCCAGCAGTGGTCAGGGGTCAGCATGGGCGCTCTGACCCCTCTGTGACTACTCCCCCATAACACGGCGAGTTCCCATGCCTGTGTCCTGACATCTTTCTACATAGCCCCAGTGGTCAGGGGTAGACATGGTGCTCGACCCCTCGGTGACTACACCCCCCATACATAGCGAGCTGCTAGTTCCGGTGTGTCCTGACATCTTTCTATCATGGCCAGCAGTGGTCAGGGGTCAGCATGGGTGCTCTGACCCTCTGTGACTACACCCCCCCATACATAGCGAGTTGCCATGTCCTGTGTCCTGAATCTTTCTATCATAGCCAGCAGTGGTCAGGGGTCAGCATGGGCGCTCTGACCCCTCTGTGACTACACCCCCCATACATAGCAGCTGCATGTCCTGTGTCCTGGCACCTTTCATCATAGCCAGCAGTGGTCAGGGTCAGCATGGGCGCTCTAACCCTCTGTGACTACACCCCCCATACACAGCGAGCTGCCATGTCCTGTGTGCCTGACATCTTCTATCATAGCCCATGGTCAGGGGTCAGCATGGGCGCTCTGACCACTCTGTGACTACACCCCCCATACACAGCGAGCTGCCATGTCCTGTGTACTGACACCTTTCTATCATAGCCAGCAGTGGTCAGGGGTCAGCATGGGCGCTCTGACCCCTGCTGTACTACACACCCATACACACGAACGGCCATGTCCTGTGTGCCTGACATCTTTCTATCATAGCCAGCAGTGGTCAGGGTCAGCATGGGCGCTCTGACCACTCTGTGACTACACCCCCCATACACAGCGAACTGCCATGTCCTGTTGTCCTGACATCTTTCTCATAGCCAGCATTTCAGGGGTCAGCATGGGCGCTCTGACCACTCTGTGACTACACCCCCCATACACGCGAACTGCCATGTCCTGTGTGTCCTGACATCTTCTATCATAGCCAGCAGTGGTCAGGGGTCAGCATGGGCGCTCTGACCATCTGTGACTACACGCCCCATACACAGCGAGCTGCCATGTCCTGTGTGTGACTACACCTTTCTATCATAGCCAGCAGTGGTCAGGGGTCAGCATGGGCGCTCTGACCACTCTGTGACTACACCCCCCATACACAGCGAGCTGCGTTGTCCTGTGTGTCCTGAGACCTTTCTATCATAGCCAGCAGTGGTCAGGGGTCAGCATGGTCACTCTGACCGCTCTGTGACTACACCCCTCATAAACAGCAAGGTGCCCTGTCCGGTGTGTCCTGACACCTTTCTATCATAGCCAGCAGTGGTCAGGAGTCAGCATGGTGCTCTGACCACTCTGTGACTACAGCCCCTACACAGCGAACGCCGATCCTGGCCTGACCCTTTCTATCAGCCAGCAGTGGCAGGGTCACAATGGGCGTCTGACCGCTCTGTGCTACACCCCCATACACGCGAGCTGCCATGTCCTGTGTCCTGACACCCTTTCTACAGCCAGCAGTGGTCAGGGGTCAGCATGGGTGCTCTGACCCCTCTATGACTACACCCCCATACATAGCGAGCTGCCATGTCCTTGTGTCCGACACCTTTATCATAGCCAGCAGTGGTCAGGGGTCAGCATGGGCGCTCTGACCCTGTGACTACACCCCCCATACACATGAGCTGCCATGTCCGTGTGTCCTGACACCTTTCTTCATAGCCAGCAGTGGTCAGGGTCAGCATGGGCGCTCTGACCCTCGTGTGACACCCCCAAAACACAGCGAGCTGCCATGTCCTGTGGTACCTGACACCTTCTATCATAGCCAGCAGTGGTCAGGGGTCAGCATGGGTGCTCTGACCACTGTACACGCCACTACACCCCAACCTACATAGCGAGCTGCCATGTTCTGTGTGTCCTGACACCTTTCTATCATAGCCAGCAGTGGTCAGGGGTCCAAAGGGCGCTGTGACCCCTCTGTGACTAACCCCCATACACAGTGGAGCTGCCATGTCTTGTTTTCCTGACACCCTCTATCATAGCCAGACAGTGGTCAGGGGTCAGCATGGGCGTCTGACCTCTCTGTGACTACACCCCCATACACAGCGAGCGTGCCCTTCTTGTGTGTCCTGACACCTTCTTATCATAGCCAGCAGTGGCAGGTGTCACATGGGGCTCTGACCATGATGTGACTACGCCACCCTTCACTCTTTATATGGATCCTTGATACGGTACGCCCAAACATCCCATATCCCAGTCCTGGGACAGGGTCGGGTGGGCATTCCTGGCCGCCCAGAAGATGTCAGGCATAAAGCAGGCAGAGCCCATCGTGACCCAGTCTTCAACCTCACAAAGGCTCCTGGTCACAATCTCTCAGGTCCTTACCCAATTCTCAAAAGAAGACTGTAGTGGAACCCTGCCGTAAGTATACAAGATGTTCCTGGGCCGCACGCACTGGATGCGAGGATCTCACTGTCCTGTGACTTGTGGATTAGAATGTGACAAATTTGCAAACCTAAAAACATTATCCGGACTCGTTACCTCCTGCCCATTAAATCATCGTTTACACGTGTCATATTGTCAGATGTGTAAAAATTAAGAAGAGACACATTCAGGCAGTTGTGTATGTGGGGCTCCGATCTCTGGTGGTGCACCAAGACTCCAACCACACAAAAAGCAAGTAACAGATCAACAACATGGATAAGATCCACCCCATGCTCTTAGTAGTACTTACTCTGTTCTATACAGTCACTGCTAAAAATATTATAAATTGTCTAAGCCTAAGCCATGCTATTCCTAATACACAACAATATCTTGGGGCTTATGCCACATCAGACTAGCACTGAGTGCTATAATTTACTTTGAGATGTCCTTACACCCAAAGTCTCAAAATGATCCACTTTGGACATACATGATGTAAATGTATATGGCTTTTACAGTAACAGACTGACATTCAGAGCTAAATTTGTACATTTTGCAACTAAATCATGTGACGTGGATGGTTACCCGATCATCTGCAGCACTTTCCAAAAGGCATCTTATACACGAGCATTGCTGACAGCCAAAAGAATCATGTAAAAGGAGACATGATCCAGGAGAGAATACTCATTACGGTCGCTATTTCGGTCATTCCACGATTCCAGCAGGAAGCGGATCTGTCCTCCATAACGTTTACAGAGCGGCTAAACAAATGGACAGAGAAGTGCCAGACGCAGGGGCAGGAAGCTTTGTATGAAGATACAGTGCAGGACATTCCTCCAGAGCAGCGCTCCCAACCTGCACTGTCCAGTTTGCTGATAGGCTACAACTCCGCGCATAGGATGCTGCAGCCATATGGGGCACATTTACTTACCCGTCCTGCTTTCCACGATCTGGAGTGTCCGAGAGAATGCACTGTGCTGTGATTCATGCCTGATATCCTGCAGTGTCGCTCCCCACCTTCTTCCGGTGCATGTAGTGCATAGCTAGTGACACACTATTTAAAGTTAAAATCTCGCGCTAGTCAAATCTTCAGATCATCCGAAGGCACGCCCCGATTTTGTCGTATGAAAGCCAGGGCGAGAAGCGTTAAAATCCGATCGCGCGCAAACACAATCCTCTTCTAAATCCCTGTCCCAGCGGCACGACCGTCGGAAAATCCGACAGAAATGCAGCTGCGGGACCCTCAGTAAATAAGCCCCATTATCTTTTGCTTTGCTACTATGTTGAGTTTCTACATGAGCTACACACTTTCCTATCTGAAGGGAGAATGGGTGGTTTGATCAATATAGGAGAGTTGTCCCCATCACAAGGAGCACAGATCGGGGCTTCTCCAGCTTGGTGTAAGGGGGGAACAACTCCTTTAAGTCACTGTAAACATAGAAAGCACAACTTTTTGTCTATGATACGCTGTCAGCTCCTGCACACCTAAATGGCAGCATCTAGATGAAGATCAAAGAAGTGACGGGAAAAAACATTACAGGAACAAAAACTAAAGTGCAAACGTTTCCGGAAGATTTGTGAAATTCGATAAACGTGAGATTTTGCGCGTGTCAGATCTGCTTGGTTTTAGAGGAAACCCTTGTATAACAATAGCACCTTGTCCTCACTGTGTGGGGATTTCTGATGACAAAACTCACCCGGCGCTGCACCCTGTGGCCGCGAAGCAGAAGTGAAAATGGAAGAGGAAGAGTGTGGAAATCACCTGTCAGTGATGCTGATCAAGACGGGCACAATGTTGAACTAGGAAGGAGATTATATCTGGACAACCCCTGTCCAGTCTCTGCTTCCTCAGTGGCAGATGTACCCGTCCCCCTTCTGCTTTCAAACCAACCTGTTTTTCTGCAGCCCTGTCTTTTAAAGGGAGCCTGTCACTAGGGACCTCATTTTCACTAAAGCAGGTTGCAGCAGCACCACACACCTGCATTGCAAATATACCTTTACTTTCTCTAAGCATTTTCATATACAATATACTGTGTGATATAACTGCTTTGCACCCTGCCAGAATCATCTGGTAGTTCCAGGGGTTGGGCTTTGTTTTGATGCATTTCAAAAAACAACATGTGACTTGTCTGTGCTGCTCACTCCTCAGCTCTCAGCCCCCCCTTTGCGCTCCTGTACAGCTCCTCCTCCCCCACTGATGTCAGCTCACCAGCTGTGAGCTCTGTGAAGGAGAGGCAGGAGGAGCTGTACAGGCGCACCAAATTGGGGGCTGAGAGCTGAGGATCAGCCAGACTAGTCACATGTTGTTTTTTGAAATGCAACAAAACCAAAGCCCACCCCTGAGACTAAATGTGGATTCTGTCAGTGTGCAGGTAAGTCTATAACATCATTAATTGTAATGAAAATGCTAAGAAAGCAAAAGGTAGATGTGCAGGTGTGAATGGGCTTCTGCAACTTGTTGTTTGTGAAATGAGGTCCCTGGTGATGGTTCCTTAAGGGTCTTCAAAGTAGGCAGGACTTGTGGAATTTCACTAACATCAGGATTCTGATGTGTTTTGTGGACGTTCTGAGTGTGAGTGATAAATGAGGGCTTAGTATGTGTTGCACTAGGGTTCTGATTGGTGAGGAGTGTGAGTTGCTCTAAGGGTGCAGTCAGTTGCACAATAAATGCTGATTTTGAATTGCTCATTGGGTGCTGAGGTGAGTCACTTTAGTGGTACTGAGTTGTGAAATGATCTATGGGTGCTGAGTGTGAGATTCTCTAGGGGGTGCTGAATGGTGAGGAAGCACATAGGAGTTCCTTTGGGATAAGACATTCTTCTAATGCCTTGTTGTTCTGTAATTGACTAGCGGCGGGCATGCCTGGACATCTGCATAGAGCTCCACCGATATAATGGAGACTTAATGCCTGAGATGCAATTGGCACAGCCGCCTTGGGCAATTCCTCCAAAACCACAACGACTTTATAACTCTGTCAGGGTCGCATGTTACACTATAGTACAATTTGGAATTCTTGAAAAGCTCCTAGGAGCATTGCAGTTATGATGCTAATCACAACTATAGTATAAATGCCCATGTAAAGGTTATTAGCATTGGGTGGCTGGTTACAGCAATCCCCTTCACTGGAACACTTCTCCTCTCTGATACTTGTTACACATTGTATCATCTTATCTATAACAGAAAAGAATCTATATTGTAACAAACATACATAAGTGAGAATGTGGCCACAAAATCCATGGCCCACGATTAAAATTCCAAATCCTAAGACCTGTTCCCACAGCGTGAGCGCCCCTTGACACTGAGTTCACACTTGGCCTTGCATGCATTTAAAAAAAAAAACAGGAAAGGAAATTTCCGTAATTACATTGCGTTACATTGTTACAAAACACTTTGATAATGCAACGTAATTAGGCAAATCTCCCCTCACACGTTGCTGATTTAGTTCAAACGCAATGTAAAAGCCACAGCCTCAGGATTGCAATACACAATAGTCAGAGCCTTCTACTTCTGATCTCACCAAGGAGAGTGCCAGCACCCGTTGACAAAACCTCTAGACTGGCAGTTGTGGTTGTCAGACCCCTGCCAATCTCAGACACATTACTGTTAAGTCTTGGGACGACCCCTTTAAGACAACTAGCTCTGGGACACCCACCGATCACATGAATGGGGCCCCATCTCTAAGGAATGGGGATCCTGTTCTCTCTAATGTGTAGAGTGGCAGAGAGTACGTGCCTTGCGGCTCCCTTCACTGCTATGGGAGCAGTTGGAGATTCCAGCGCTGTGCTCAACTATTACCAATGTTCCAAAATGATGGAGAAACCCCTTGTGACAACCTTAGTTTTTGTTATATGAGGCTTGTCATCTGCAGGACAACTTTTGTATTTCTGGTGTCACCATTGAATATTCCATGTTAACGTGCTGAAAAGCTGGAAATCCCAAAAAACGGTGAAATTACACAAAAACACCCAATAGCGACATTAATCTACAGATATATGCATTCTCAGATACACTTAACTTCTAGGAAATCCTACCTCGCCCTAGACAGCATGTACGCCGTGATGAATCCATTGGATATCCCTATAATTCCGAGGATTTTGTCATTCTCACATTAAGACATATGGTTTTCCCCTACATGTACTGGCGGAGACACCACAATGATGGCGCTCCTGGGGTCAATATCCTGAAGGTTCATTTACACACAGCCAATCAGGTAACAGCGGAGAGTTAATCACCCTAAGTAGCTGCAGTGACTAATGGTTGCATGTCAGATAGGACTGAACATGATGCCGCTGCCCACATGGTGCACACTCATCCTCTGCTGACCTTATATCAGCGAAGCGCTGCCACCAATTAGTGGAAAAATGAAAAAGAAACATTCTCAGAAACACAGATGGATGAGGTGGCAGCGCCCACTGACTATCACCACCCTCATCAGGGCAGCGCTACAAGGAGCGGAGTCCTCCAGTGTTGATCAGCTGGGACTCCGCACTGTCACACATGAACACTGATCCTGACAAACACATAGCTTATGGCTCTGCTCACATCTGGGTGGGGGATAGCAGACCCACAATGGGGGCATTTACATTCGCGTTTTCCCGACGTGTTACCCGATATGTCCGATGTGCGCCGATTTCCCTGAATAGCCCGGGATTTGGCGCACGCGATCCGATTGTGGCGCACATCGCGCTGGCATGGAGCACGCAACGGAAATGGGGGCATGGCCGAGACAAAACCCGACGATCGGAACAAAACCAACCCATTTAAAACAAAAAATCGTCGCGGAGCTTGCACTTACCTTCACTCAGCCCGCTCGGTGTGAACTCCAGCGCGTTCCGAGCTTTTCTTTTCAAGCGCAGCAGCACCTGTGGACGGTGGAGGAACTGACCTTAATAAATCCCGGCGGACCCGACTCAGGGCAGATTTGCTGGATCGCCCCAATGTATCCACGGCAGGATAGACACCTGCATCACCTGATGGACCCACTGACCCCTCTGCTTCTGTTGGGGTTGTAGTGCTATATATTACGTGTACAGCATATGTATTATGGTCCTGTCCAGTGTCTGGGTCATGTTGGAATTATAGTGCTGCTATGTATATAGTATAGAGTGACTATAATTATGGCCCTGTCCATTGTCTGGGGTCATGTGGGATTAGAGTGCTCTATGTATAAGTATAATGGATTTATGATGGCCCTGTCAGTGGTCAGTCATGATGGGGGTTGTAGTGCTCTATTAAATATGTACAAGTATAATAGAATGTAATATGGTCCTGTCGAGTGGTCGGTCATGATGGGGGTTGTAGTGCTCTATTTACAGACTATATAAGGATTGTAGTATGGTCATGTATCGAGGTGGTCATATGGGAGTGTAGTGCTCTAAATATAGCATATAATGGGAAGGATTGTATTATGGTCATATCTCGAAGTTGTCATAGTGGGTTGTAATGTCCATATAAAGAGTAAACAGAATTTTCCTGTGGTCATGTCAAGTTGGGAGTTGGTAGTGTTCTATAATAGTGATAATAGGATTTTATTATGGTCATACACTTGAAGATGTCATGTTTAGGTTGTAGTTTGCCATATATAGAGTATAATAATAATCATCTTTTATTTAATAGCACATCAAATTCCACAGCGCTGTACAAATCATAGGGGACATATACAACTATATTACATTACAAAGAGCAAATAGTCCAATGGAACAATAGGAGTGAGGGCCCCTGCTCAAAAGAGCTTTACAGACTATGAGTGGGGGGCCAGTCTGATCAGGAGGGGGGTGACACAAGAGTCTTACAAGTCTATGAGGATGAGGGGGTGACACAAGAGCTTACGTCTATGAGATAGGGAGTGACACAAGAGCTTACAGTCTATAGGATGAGGGGGACACAAGAGCTTACAGACTATGAGGATGAGGGGGTGACACAAGAGTTACAGACTATGAGGATGGGGGGGGGGACACAGAGCTTACAGACTATGAGGATGAGGGGGTGACACAAGAGCTTACAGACTATGAGGTGAGGGGGTGACACAAGAGCTTACAGACTATGAGGATAAGGGGGTGACACAAGAGCTTACCGACTATGAGGAGTAGGGGGTGACACAGAGCTTACAGACTATGAGGATGAGGGGGTGACACAGAGTTTACAGACTATGAGGATGAGGGGGGGGTGACACAAGAGCTTACAGACTATGAGGATGAGGGGTGACACAAGAGCTGTACAGACTATGAGGATGAGGGGGTGACACAGAGAGCTTACATTCTATGAGGATGAGGGGGTGACACAAGAGCTTACAGACTATGAGGATGAGGGGTGACACAAGAGCTTACAGTCTATGAGGATGAGGGGGGGGACAACGAGCTTACAGTCTATGAGAATGAGGGGGTGACACAAGAGCTTACAGTCTATGAGGATGAGGAGGTGCACAAGAGCTTACAGTCTATATGATGAGCAGGTGACACAAGAGCTACGTCTATGAGGATGAGGGTGGTACACAAGAGCTTACAGACTATGAGTATAGGGGGTGAACAAGAGCTTACCAGTTATGAGGATGGGGGGTGATACAAGAAGCTTCCGTCTATGAGGATGAGGTGGTGACACACAGAGCTTACGGTTCTTATGAGATGAGGGGTGACACAAGCTTACCAGTCTATGCGGATGAGGGGGTGGACCAAGAGCTTACAGTCTATGAGGATGAGGCAGTGACAAAGAGCTTACCTAGCTCTATGGGAGAGATGAGGACACAAGAGCTTACAGTCTATGAGAATGAGGGGGTGACACAAGAGCTTTATAGTCTATGAGGATGACAGGGGTGACACAAGGCTTACAGTCTATGAGGGATGAGGGGTGACACAGAGCTTACAGTCTATGAAGGATAGGGTGACACAAGAGTTAAGTCTATGGTAGGGTGACAAAGAGCTTACAGTCTATGAGGATGAGGGGTGGATCAAAGCTTACAGTCTTGAGATGAGGGTACACAAAAGCTTACAGTCTATGAGGATGAAGGGGTGACACAAGAGCTTACAGTCTATGAGGATGAAAGCTGGGGTGACACAAGAGGTTGTATAATCGCCCAGCCATTCTATATATGGGAGCACTATAAATAATTACAAATGTTTTATGGTATCACTGAGTCCATGGGTGAATCATTTAGGCTTTGTAGATGTTTCTATATGCAGAATAGTTTTAGTCAAACTGGGAGTTGTAGTTCTTTTTCCTTTGCTAAGGTTTTCCTAAGGTTTATTCAGGACACAGGACACTCGATGCAGATTATGCCCATCCACCTGCCATCCTGCTCGCTCTATCCTTTAAGAGCTGGCAGGATCCATCTTACCTCTTTATAATATTAAGTGCAAATAATGAATCTTGAGTCTCAGCACGGATGATGCATGAATTATTAATGTTTCCTTCCTGGGTTTGATTACACAGGAGGCTCTATGAGCAGAGCACTTTGTGTTGTGTCGGCTCTGCCACATCCTGCAGCCTAATGGAGCGGAGGGTTGGGTGATGTCAGAGATATTACATAATAACCATATCTATAGCTATGAAAGTTTGACCATATCCCCAGCAACCCCAGGATACGAGGGGACTAGCAGTGCATTACATCTGTGTGAAGACTATTAAATATATGAGCCCATATATTTAGTAAGGTATCACTAGTACCACATCACCATGTGACTCCACTGCTTTCCAATCCTTTCATATATAATAATTAGAGAAATACTGCAGTCTTGCAATCATTCCCACCCCGTTCCATAGGAATAATACTGTACAGCCTATACAGAAGAGCACCAAGACCCCAAGGAGGAAGGACCACTGCATAGGAGTTGTTGAGCTCTGACGGGCCCCCCACAGAATGATCATCCACCCTGTGTACAGTCATGGCACAAGTTTGAGAAAGACACAAAATTAATTTTCACATGATTTGTGCCCTCTGGTTTTGTGTTTTGTTCAGATTTTTATCACATACAGAGATACAGTGCAATCATATTTGAGTAACAAAGCTTTTACTGACACTGAGAAGGAGTTCGCAGCAAGTCAGTATTTGCAGTGTTGTCCCTTCTTTCAGGACCTCTGCAATTCTCCGGCGCTCTCAATCACCTTCGGACAAATCCTGACACTATCGCCTCCTTCCTGACAATCACTGCTTGCATATGTCACAATTTGTTGGTTTTGTTTGTCCGCCAGTCTCTTGTAATTGACCACAAGTTCTCAATGGGATGAGATCTGGAGAGTTTCCAGGCCAAGGACCCAAATCTCTATGTTTTGTTCCCTGAGCCATTAAGTATCACCTTTGCTTTATGGCGAGGTCTACCTCATGCTGGAGAGCCATTGCTAATCACCAAACTGCTCCTCGGATGCGGTGGAGAAGTTGCTCTTGGAGGACATTCTGTCCCATTCTTTATTCATGGATGTGTTTTTAGGTAAGACTGGAGAGAGCGATTCCTGGCTGAGAAGCCAGTCCACACTGAATTGGTTGCAGGAGGCTTTACAGTGGCATGAGACAAGACTGGTGGGATCGCTCACCTTGTCTTCCCAACAAGATGTTCTCCAGATGTTTCCAAACAATCGAAGGAGATCTCAGAGAAAATGACTTCCCCCAGTCCTCAGCAGTCCACTCCCTGTACCTTTGCAGAATATCACAGTCTGTCTGATGTTTTTTCTGGAGAAAGTGGGCTATTTGCTGCCCTCCTGGACACCAGGCCTGCTCCAAGACTCTCCGCGTCTCACAGTGCGTGCAGATGCACTCACACCTGCCGCGGCCATTCCTGAGCAAGCTCTGCACTGCGGTAGCCCGGTCCCCACTCAACACTTTTAAGAGATGGTCTGGCGCTTGCTGGTTCTTCTTGGGCACCCTGGAGCCTTTTGGGCAACAATTTTAACCTCTCTCCTTGAATTCCTGATGATGCGATAGATTGGTACTGAGGTGCAATCTTTCAGCTGCGATATCTCTTCCCTGTTAGGCCCCAGTTTTGATGACTGCATGTGTTTCTTTAGTAGATAACCATGGGTAACAGAAGAGAACCAATGATGCCAAGCAGCAGCCTCCTTTTTATATGTCCAGTTGTGTATTATTACTTAATCTGACAGATCTGATCTCCAGCCCTGTCCTCTATCAGCATCCACACCTGTGTTACTCTGGGACATCACGAAATGATGTTTGCTGCTCCTTTTAAGCAGAGGCCTGCAATGAATTTGAAGTGTGTTTTGAGGGAAAAGTTCATTTTCTAGGCAAATATTGACTTTGCAATTAATTGCTGTTAGAGCTGATGACTATTTATAACATTCTGCAGTATATGCAAATTGCCATTAAAAACCTGATGTAGTAGACTTTGTAAAATTACATTTGTTATCATTCTCAAACTTCTGGCCATGACTGTATGAGTTCCCTGAACCTGGAAAGGGGGAGGGTTTTTCTGTGACTTAGGGGCCCCTTCTCCTCCTTGGGCCCTCCCGACTAAACCCCACCTGATGGCACCCTGGGAATTACTTGCACATGGAGTCACCATGTCACAGCCCCTAGAACAGCCGTCCTGATAATGTGCTTTCATACAAAGAACAGAGCTCCTGTATCTAAGCTCCTTAGAAATGTATAAATATAGACAGAGCTGACTGCTGTATCTAAGCTGCCATTCTTGGCATACGCCTTAGATGAGCTGAGTTACTGAATTAAGTTGCCGTTATATAGGCATCCACCAAACTTGGGCTGAGAGCTGTATCTAGGCGTGCCATTCTACAGACATTAAGCTTAAATAGAGCTGACTCTGTATCTAAGCTTCCCTTATACTAGTATCCACCTTACATAGAGCTGAGCTGCTGTACTGAGCTTCCATATATAGGGAGATCCAACCTTACAGTCAGGGGTCAGCATGGGCGCACTGACCCCTCTGTGACTACACCCCCCATACACAGCGAGCTGCCATGTCCTGTGTGTCCTGACACCTATTTCTATCATTAGCCAGCAGTGGTTCGGGGTCACCTGGCGCAACGTACAGGACTAATACGTGCATCACCGGCATCTGACCCCTCTGTGACTAAACCCCCCATACACAGCGAGCTGCCATGTCTGTGTGCTGACACCTATCTATCATAGCCAGCATGGTCAGGGGTCAGCATGGGCGCTCTAACCCCTCTGTGACTACACCCCCCATACAGCGAGCTCCCATGTCCTGTGTCCTGACATCTTTCTATCATAGCCAGCAGTGGTCAGGGGTCAGCATGGGCGCTCTGACCGTCGTGACTACACCCCCATACCAGCGAGCTGCCATGTCCGTGTGTCTGACACCTTTCTATCATAGCCAGCAGTGGTCAGGGGTCAGCATGGCGCTCTGACCCCTTGTGACTACACCCCCATCATACGAGCGCCAGTGTCCTGTGTGTCCTGACATCTTTCTATCATAGCCAGCAGTGGTCAGGGTCAGCATGGGCGTCTGACCCCTCTGTGACTACATCCCCCATACACAGCGAGCTCCCATGTCCTGTGTCCTGACATCTTTCTATCATAGCCAGCAGTGGTCAGGGGTCAGCATGGGTGCTCTGACCCCTCTGTGACTACACCCCCCATACATAGCGAGCTGCTATGTCCTGTGTCCTGACATCTTTCTATCATGGCCAGCAGTGGTAGGGTCAGCATGGGCGCTCTGACCACTCTGTGACTACACCCCCCCATCACAGCTAACTGCCATGTCCTGTGTGTCCTACATCTTTCTATCATAGCCACAGTGGTCAGGGGTCACAATGGGCGCTCTGACCCTCTGTGACTACACCCCCCATACACAGCGACTGCCATGTCCTGTGTGTCCTGACACCTTCTATCATAGCCAGCAGTGGTCAGGGTCGCTGGGCGCTCTGACCACTCTGTGACTACACCCCCATACACGCGAGCTCCCTTGTCCTGTTCCGACATCTTTCTATCATAGCCAGCAGTGGTCAGGGTCAGCATGGGCGCTCTAACCCTCGTGACTACACCCCCATACACAGCGAGCTGCCATGTCCTGTGTGTCCGCACTCTTCTATCATAGCCAGCAGTGGTCGGGGTCAGCATGGGCGCTCTGACCCCTCTGTGACTACACCCCCCATACAAGCGACTGCCATGTCCTGTGTGTCCTGACATCTTTCTATCATAGCCAGCAGTGTCAGGGGTCAGCATGGGCGCTCTGACCCCTCTGTGACTACACCCCCCATACACAGCGACGTCCCATGTCCTGTGTCCTGACATCTTTCTATCATAGCCAGCAGTGGTCAGGGGTCAGCATGGCGCTCTGACCCCTCTGTGACTACACCCCCATACAAGCGAGCTGCTATGTCCTGTGTGTCCTGACCTCTTTCTATCATCCAGCACAGTGGTCAGGGGTCAGCATGGGGCTCTGACCCCTCTGTGACTACACCCCCCACATACGCGTTGCATTCCTGTGTGTCCTGATATCTTTCTATCATAGCCAGCAGTGGTCAGGTCAGCATGGGCGCTCTGACCCCTCTGTGACACACCCCCCATACATAGCAGCTGCCATGTCCTGTGTCTTGACACCTTTCTATCATAGCCAGCAGTGGTCAGGGGTCAGCATGGCGCTCTGACCCTCGTGACTACACCCCCATACACAGCGACGCTGCCATTTCCTGTGTCCTGACACTTTCTATCATAGCCAGCGTGTTCAGGGTTCAGCATGGGCGCTCTGACCACTCGTTACTACACCCCCAAACACGCGAGCTGCCATGTCCTGTGTGTACTGGACACCTTTCTATCTATCATGCCACCGTGGTCAGGGTGTCAGCATGGGCGCTCTGACTCCCTCTGTGACTACACCGCCCCAACACAGCGA